>JALIZH010013442.1:0-262500 GCA_030522465.1 Rhipicephalus appendiculatus | reverse complement strand
GGTTGAAGAAAATTTTTGTGAGCGTGAGTCCTGCTCAGGAAAAATTTGCTGAGTCTGAGTCCGAGTGAGCCCTAAGAGCAAAACATATTTCATGAGTGAGTCTGAGTGAGCTCCACTGTTTTTGCCGACCTATGGTCATGTGCAACATTACTTTCATGCCACGCTCATGACACTCTCATGGCCGTTTCGCTAGCTTGATATACACCAAATTTGGTATTGAGCTACGGGATTGTATGACGAGCATAAATTACAAGTGGTGACATGGAAATCATGACATGTCATGTGCATCATGACAATGCATGCCTCGCTCATGACACTCTCGTGGGCGCTTCGCTAGCTTGATATACACCAAATTTTTAAGGCGAAATACTTTAATGTCTCATGCTCACGTACGTCCGTCCGTCCCTCCGGCCGTGCCATGGCACGGTGCCAGGTGGGCGCCGGGCAGCGCAAACGGACACCTGTCGCGTTGGACTCTACAGCGCTCACGCTTTGCTTGCGTAGCGTCGCTGTGCCAAGCGTGTCTAGTCATGCAAGGAGGGAGACGCGCGCTTCGCGTTCCATTCTGACCGACCCCGTCTCAGCGGGCACAGGCGCTCGAGGAACGCAATTTGGAATTTACAAAGTGTCCGTCAATTTAAACTCTGGAACGCGGATGGCGTCTGCACGCTGCGCAAAGCGCGAGAATACGAACGCATGCGAAACGGGATGCAGATTGGTCTCGCGTCTCGCTGCGATTCGAAGTAAAAAAATTAAAAAGAAAACACGCACACATTCCGCTCGTGTGCCATCCCAATGAGAGTGTTAAAAAAAAAAAGACATGTGATAGTCAGTCCAATGGCCACAAGCTTTCGCTGAACACACTTTGGTATGTACAAAGTGTCCTTTTGAGTGACGTGATTGTATGACGAGCATAAATGACAAGTGGTAATATGGAAATCATGGCATCTCATGTGCAACATGACTTGCATGCCACGCTCATGGCACTCTCGTGGCCGTTTCGCAAGCTTGATATACACAAAAATTGGTATTCCGCGACGTGACTGTATGACGAACATAAAATGACAGGTCCTAACATGTCAGTCATGACACACATATTATGCACACCATTGGACACATTTAGTTGGGCGTCCGTAAGAGCTTTGCGGACGCAGCCTGCCATAGGAAATGGTTGGCAAGCTGCGTACGCAGAGCTGCTGCGGACGCCTAACTAAATCTGTCTATTATTGCTCCTTGCTGGCTCCTTCGCGTTATACAACGATTCCCACAGAGCGTGGGATCTGCCGGTTTTTCTCCCCTGTGTAGTCTCCTTCGTGCGCTGTTTGTCATTTTTCAGTACATGTCGCTTCCAACCGACTGCTTTGAATTCCATCACCTTCAACGTATTTACGGAATTTCTGCGCTTTGCGCGTACCAAAGAAGACAGATGATAGCAAGCCTCGAGGCCATGCTTAAGGACGACCAGAAAACTTATTTGCAGGCCGACTAAGGTTTCTCTCAGCGCATATGCGCAAATATTATGAGATTCAGGTGGCTAACCCTCGCCATCTCCACCCGATGAGGTAACCGTAGCCGACGTGAGCCACTTAAATAGCGGCTGATGTGGCTGGGGTTGACCAAAATAAGCCACTGCCCGCCAGTGTTCTTAATACGTCAGTAAATAGGAAAATAGGGTATACACTAGGACACCACCGCTCTATGTTCACAAATCTCGGGAGAGGGGGGGGAAGTGGGAGGACGCGTTAAATGGGCCTGCAACACTTCTCTGAGATATAATGGAACAGTGTCACTCTTAGCGCATGCCGGTTTCATGAATCACATGTCTCCAAATTTTTTTAGAATCCGTCAAGTATAAGTGGAGTTACACCGATTTGTCACACGCTTCAAGCGCTTTCTCTCTCTTTTCTACCTGCGACTGCGCTGAAAGCTACGCAGGGTGGGTGATGACAAGTGGGCAAGAACATGCGTCCTTTCGTCAGCGCGCATAATGACGCTGATAATTTTCTTTTCTTTTTTTTTTTTTTCTTTGAACGCGTACCTTACTTTCAGCGCTATCGCGGTCGCGCGGGTCGTGGTGGCATTTCGCGGCGGTCACAGTACGCAGCTCGCGATTCCCAAATCAGCCAAAGGTCGTGGACTTTGGGTATACGACGCAGTAAATTGCGTATCTGACTTCATTTTTAGAGAGAGAAGGAAGCGATTTCTGGCTGAATTTTAGAATTAGTTGCAAATTCCACGCCGCGTGCTGCGGTATTATGTTTGGCTCGCGTGTTCTCAGGAGCCTCGACTACCGATCGGCGGTGTTTTAGTTTTCCGACCATGCTCGAAAAGTGTTGCAGGGCCTATATGACCAGTCCTATAAAAAGCTAGAGTGATGGACAGAGAACTAGGGATATTAACCAAGAACGGGAATGGCTTATTGGGTTTCAGCATTTTGCTAAGTTCGGTCATGAAGGCTGTTCTACATTAACAGCAGTTGATCTTTAACTGGATTAGATGCTTTGTTCAGTAAGAATGCAAGATTTTGGACATTGGAACCAGGCTTCCGTTCCCGCTCCTGTCGCTGAATGCAGTAAGAACAGCAAAAATACGTTTATTATATTACACGGCGTTGAAATGTATCTTAGTGTTGGTTTTCCGCGTTCTATACTCGTTTAGAATTACTATTGTTCTTATTTGATAAGCAAACACAAAAATTGTACAAAAGACAAAAAAGAAAGTATGCAGGCTAACAGGATAATTTCTCCCGATAGGGGCAAAATCCTGCCTACTCTTTCAGGAGGAGGGAATAAAAAGAGGAAGATGAAGCTAGGAAAAAATCATGGTTGATCCCTCCGTCATAGGAATCGGTATAACACGAAAGTGAAACGTGTCCTTACAGAAGTAGTTGAATGTTTACTGTACATTGATATACGAGAGTTTGCGCAATGTATATTGGTGTTTGACAGTCATAGCGCGGTTTAACGTGGATGAATCCACGTTGACGCTTGGTGGTACATCTGTATCCCGACGACTAGGCGTCCATGATCAATGATTAAACGAACCCTTGTTGTCATGGATGCTTGCGGTTGCTGTACCGGTGAAGTGGAATCGGAGAAAGTGGTGTGACAGCCAGAAGAGCGCCGTTGATTGGACGCCGAACTTGGGGTTAAGGTCGCCTACTCGCGGCATATTCGAGTTATTGAACAACCCTGCCCGATCAGAGGGAAACGCAACGCGCGTCGTGTCTTCCCCGTGGGCAGGCTGCGATGTTTCGTGGGGCGATCTAGGAACGTAGAATTACTGCCACGCTAGCCACGCAAAGCACTCGCGCGTCGCAGGGCTATTTTCGGTATGGACGGATGCTATGAGAGAGGAAGACGCTAGGGGTAGGGTCGCCACCTGGCAGTGTGTTAATGCGTCGACGAAATTGCGCTTTTCCTATTCGAAACTTGCCGAATGGGATGGACGCGTAGAAACAACGCTTTGAAGGAACTAATCGTGCATTTCACGGTCATAATGCATTACTTCACTTTAGCAAGATCACTGTGAGAGAACAGTGGTAGATATAAAAGGCGTGTTTTTAAAGCGTGCAGGGTATGTGGCCATGGCTCAATGGATAGCGCGCCCGGCATTGCTTGTGGTGGACCAAGAGGTCGTAGGTTCGAATCCCGTTGATGGAACTTCTTTGTCTTCTGATGATGTGTATTTTTTCGACGTCATTTCCGTGACGGAAATACGTCATTCAAATCTTGGTGGACCCCGGCATAAAACACTTTCGTGTTAAAATGAGGAAATGGAAAACTAAAAATTGACACTTGTGATCTGGTATCATTCGACACAATCTCAAGAAGAGCGCCGAAATAAAGCGAGAAAATTGCTCTATAGGACCCGAGCCCAAACTCTCACGGCCGCCCCGGTACACAAACAAAAATATCTGTATCACGGACGCCTCTCATGTGAACGTTCGCTCCTTCTCGTACCGTGTTTTATTGCTCCGGTGTTCTTTTGTTTCTTCCTCTTTCATTATTACTTGTTTTTTTAATTTTTTTTACGCCTCATTACCCGTTCCTCTTAACCATGGACCATATCACTTGCTACCCGCCGCGATGGCCTAGTGGTTATTTAATTAGTTAGTTAGTTAGTTAGTCCGTTGGTTAGTTAGTTAGTTAGTTAGTTAGTTAGTTAGTTAGTTAGTTAGTTAGTTAGTTAGTTAGGTTAGCTAGTTAGTTAGTTAGTTATACGTCCAGCATTTGACAGCCCATTACAGGAATCAGTTAAGATCACATTAAACAGAAATGTGCGTTAGTGAAACATAAGAGAGGGAATTATCACTACTGAAACACATCACTAAACAGCACATATCTAACACATATAACAGAATCCATATCATAATTACAAGTCATATAAATAAACAGAACAGTACATTAATGAAACATAAGGAAAAGAAGCATCACCGCTCAAGCACGCATAATTTCATAGCACGCATCAAGACATATAATAATTATCATAACATAATTACAAAGTATGTAATTTGCGTAACGCATCACAGTGTTAGTGCAGAGTACCAGGATACACAATGAATGTTATTTCTTCTCAAAAATGCAGTAAGGGATTTCATATTCACAACCGTATCTGGTAAGTAATTCCACTGCTGAATCGCGCTATGAAAGAAGCTGTACCTGAAAGGGTCATTATGAATATTGTGAAAAGGTACGTATACATACTGTGTCTGGCCTTGACGTTTCCTCTGTCTTGATTTCAAAGTACTTGTCGTACCTTACTTTTATGTGATTATGAATTATTACGAAAAGGAACTTCATCCTTTCAAAGTCGGTTTGTTTTTGTAGTCGAGGGCGCTCTGAAAGTTTACGTAATTGTGTAGGGGAGCGACAACGGTGGGGTTCATTAAATATAAGCCTATATAGTAGAGAGGCGCTTCACTTTCTCGAGTTTTGAACAGTCGCGTTTGGGTATAGGATTCCTATTCCACTTCAGCATATTCAATAATGGGTCTTAGCGTGGCTCTGTAAGCTAAAGTTTTAATTTCAGGAGAGGCACAGCGGAGGTTACGTCTCAGGCCCCACAACATCTTGTTAGCTTTGGAAAAAATGTTCCTCTACATGAACATTACAATGCAAGTCGGGTGTAAATATGAGACTTAGGTATCTATATTGTTGAACTTGAGCAAGTTCGTGGTGTTGATGCTATATGAATGGTGGTATGTTATGGTGATTGACTGCTGACCCGAAGTTCGCGGGATAGAATCACGGCCGCGGTGGCCGGATTTCGATGGGGCGCAATATGCTATATTCCTGTATACTTGATTTAGGTGCACGTTAAAGAACACCAGGTGGTCCATAATTCAGGAGCCCTTCATTATGGTGTCTCTCATAATCATATCGTGGTTTGGGAACTTAAAATCCCAACTGTTATTACCATCACTTGCCGCAGGAAGCTTTGTTTTCTCTGTGTTGAGTGCACGTCAAGGAGCTCCCTGCTGTCAAAATCCTTCCGGAGGTCCATCCCCAGATAGTCATAGCAACAGGAAGCATTATAATTAATAAAAATGTCACCAATTCATTCAATGAAGCTTCAATTAACTAAGTGAACCCGTAGGAGTGGCGGAAAGATGCTGCCCGTACTATCGCACTGGTTACAGGCGAGCATGTGCGGCAGCTGCTCGACGCTATCCAGTGCGGAAGGGGTTCGTTCCCCGCGCAAACTATCGACGATAGCTCAAGCGCCAACCACCTACGCTGCTCAGCAAAGGGCTCACCTTTTTCCCTGTGCTCACCACGGGGAGCAATTGGGCCGAACACGACGTCGGTGCCTCACCGATTCCGAAGGAGTGTGCCGGCCTCGTGCTGACACCTAGTAACACTACTTCGGTGCACTGTAATAATGCTGACGCCGATGGCCTGCGCAGCAGTCCGTGTCTATCAGACTATGACTATTTTACGGATTGGTTTGGGTACGGCCATATAAGGTTCCAGCGTTGCCGTATTGTGTCTTTAACAACAATACGAACGATGCTTTGTTAGATGCACAAGCATGAAAACGGTTGGGTTGGTGCGGTCGACGTTTCATGACCTTATTAATTCACGTCGCGATGCACAAAAATAGGAAGACATTCGTTTAATAGCCCGAGGTTGGCGGCGCTCCTAGCTGCGGCTTACGAAAAATCGTCTACGCGAGAAAACTTAGACCCGCTTTTGATTAATGCTGTACGCGCAAGATTTAAACGCTTCCTACGCAATTCCGTAAAATCCTCGAACAGTTTTCGTGTTTGTAACCTTTCGTTCTTTTGTTTAAACGAAGTTAAAATGCTAGAAGCTTAATCTCCTTTATTGAAGCGGACAGCTCCGCAAATGCATAAAGATGGCGACGAAGCCTATACTGAGGGATCACGGGAAGACAAATGAAGGCAGAGATTCGGACGACTAGTTATAAATCAAATGTTATGTCTTGGGCGATTCTTGAGGTGGAATAGTTGCGGTTGGCAACACTGGCAGAGAACTTTCGCACCCAAGTTGCAGTACTTTTTGACGGCCTGTGGTTTTAATGGGTCATCAATTAGAGATTTAACACACCCGTCTGGATTGGCCAATATTTTTCTTCTTAGTTATGAAATTCGTCCCTGTGGAGCCACTGTTAAACACATATAAGCTTAACAACATTTATATCAAGCAAATGTGTCCGTTTGTTTGTTTCTTCTTTGTTTGTTTATTCGTTTGTTTGTTTGTTTGTTTGTCTGTCTGTCTGTCTGTCTGTCTGTTTGTTTGTTTGTTTGTTTGTTTGTTTGTTTGTCTGTCTGTCTGTCTGTCTGTCTGTTTGTTTGTTTGTTTGTTTGTTTGTTTGTTTGTTTGTTTGTTTGTTTGTTTGTTTGTTTGTTTGTTTGTTTGTTTGTTCCCCATTGTGGTGAGCAACCGAACAAACGTAGCAATAGTTTTTTTTATTCTGCTCGCGGCAGTCACGCTTGCATGAAATTCGTATAGAGAATAAGTATGCATGAGAACATCGATTGAGCGGTACCCGCAATATAACGTGCATTACCTGCTGATGAGATCGTCTACCTCTCTCCTTTATTACTGCACGAAACTACTCGTCCAAAGCGAGACAGGTGGCGTGGGCGCGCGCGGTTGCGCAGGCAACTCCGCCGTTCAGGTCTAATTATATCTGCCCGGTGCTCCCAGCAACGTCGATGCCGCAATGTCTTCATTTCAGGCCCAACCTGGGGCACTGGCTCCGGAATATCTGGCTTCGATGCGAAGCGGTGGCGGGTTCTTAAACACTGTTTGCCCAGCCGCTCTTTTTTGTTCTTCACCATTGTCAGTCCTGGGTTCGGGTTGCTTGCGTCCTTTGTTGCTATCACCTGATGCGATGTGTCTGTTTTGTTTTGTTTTCTTTTTTCTTTCGGCTTGTAGAGACGATTGCGCTAAAAAGCAGATAAGCCACGTGTACACCGTGGCGCAACTGCACCGAGAAGCCTTTTCTTGCGCAAGCTAATTGCTTTTGCGAGCGCACCACTTCGTGCTGTTTATTATTAGCGTCATTCGTTTTTTTAATTAATAAAAAACGCTGTTATTAATTTACCGGTTAAGATATGATGAAGCCTCTAAGTTACTTAAAACGTCTCTATAAAGGAGGGAACATGTCTTTGACTTATTGTTTAAGACAAGAAGCGCGCTGCTATTCTGGATGGAATGAAATCAAAATTATAGGAAAGAAATTATAGTCGGAGCTGAGAAACGGCTTTGTGGAACACATTTCTTTTACTGCATGACTCTCTTACACAGTTCACCCCCTTGTCCTCTTCCAAAGTACAGGGTAGCAAACCGGAATCTTTCTCTGGTTAACCTCCCTGTCTTTTCTTTATCTTTCTCTTTCTCTCTCTCAGGAACGGGAGCGCAGTTATGAGGTAACGGAAGAAGAACACTCAAAACTGGAGAAGTACATTCTCGCCTGTTGTGATTTTATATTAATTTTCTTTTATTGGATTTTGTCAAAGCAAAATCGAAGATCTCAATATAGACCTGCTTTTAGTGGGAAGAACTAACTCGCTTGTGAAACTATCATCTCTGGAACATTACAAAGAGATATAAAACTCCTCTGAAAATCGAATGCTTTCGACATACTTTACTCGGTTATGAAACACTCTGACAGATTGGCCTAAGTCTTGTTGCGAAGTGTGATGTTACTCAAGGGAGAGCAAATGTTTCCGATGTTGTAACTACACTTCAAGAAGGTCGTACACTTTAGGCGTAACAAACCACGCTGCACTTTCGAACCAGTTGCGCGCGACGTGCCCGGTATTGCGACGCTGTGTTCTCGTGTGCTGATGAGATTCAGCTTCCACCGTGAAAAGGCTGACACTTTACCACGCATGTAAGCAGCTGCGGTTGTTTACTGGGGTCTCCGCATACGATATTCATTGCCAATAGTATCGACAGCGCTGAAAAAGGTTATCGAAGTCTTCCATATTGGGTAACAGGGTGCAAAATGCATCAGTAAACCATCATTGTTATTACTAGTTAGGTAAATGCCATTTTCGGTAGATAATTTGCGCCCGGTATACATGTACAGCGTAGATTTGTGAACTGTCTTGCCAATGTACTTTACGAAGAAAAAATGCGCATATCGACGCAATTGTTGTTTTAAGTGCGTAGCACCTTAGTGGTCGTGCTTGTCAGCCATCCGTAGAACTTATGTAGCCTTATCGTGCTCTCATTCAAGAGCTCAATACAGGCCGAAAACATGGCTAGCAATGCTTAAAACCGGGTTTAAAAAAAGTGAGCAAGGTCTAAAATAATATAATTAACAGAAATAACCAAACGTAGTTGCAATAGTTAACTTAAAATCGCTAGAAATGCTTCGCACACACGCGGTTGACTCTTGCGCAGCGCAAGTGAGGGCGCCACCGCCTAGCGGAGGGCACGATAGCTCCTCCCACCAGCACTTCTCCGGCATTTGATCGCTGCATCTGAAGAGGGAAAGAACATGACGGAACCTAGGTTCCTGCATGTTGTGACGTCCTCATGTGGCCTCATAATGACTTCACATATCAAATAAATTTGTGATGTCATCACCAGGTCACCAAATGGCATCGCGCTTGATCAGAGGTGCGCTGATCCCTGAGGTCATGTAACGCCACGTGAGGTGGGGAAGAACAATGCAAAGAAATAAGAAATTCAAGGTAACTTAATGCGTGTGTCTCACGCTGCGGCTAACTGTCCTGAAAGAAATCTAATCACTAATAGTAAAACTTAATGCATTATCGAGCCTGTCCCAGGCTTTCCCCTTCAACTTTTACGGAGTGCAACAAGCTCCTAAATTTTTGTTTCCCTCCCTCCCTCAAATCAACATGTCGGTTAGCAAACCGGAAACAGGCTTCTCTCTAACCTTCACTTTCTTTTTTCCCATTTGTCTCTCTCTGTGAAGACGTGCACATTTCGTCTTACAGCGTCCTTTACAAAGCCACTGGCCGCATTTCTGGCCGAATAAAACAAGGCATGCAGGAGATAAAAAACGAGATAGGCATGCGAAATGAACAAAAAAAAATGCTGGAGAGGATAAGCTTTCGAAATAGACCCGCCTCAGCCGAGGTGTCCTAGTTATTCTGTTTGGTCTCGCATCACTATCGCGCGGTGGGCTGTTACGTGGGGTACGGGACCGTGTTTGGCAAGTGTCCGTTTTATAACCTCACATTTCCGCTGTAAAAAAAAGGTCCACGCGCGCGTGCGCGCACGCAGGTCCCCACATCTGTTTGTGCGAGAGGCGATGGATGACCTTGCGACTGAGCCCTGGAAGGGGAATGAAAGGAAGGCTGAACAACAAGACTGCGCGGTTTAGCGTGGAGGAAGGTTGTCAGCCTGCAGCTTCTCGCCGTCGGCTCGTTCTGAGCACCATGAACAACCCAGACAATGCGTGGTTACTTGAATAATCAAATATTTTATGGAAATATTGAACTACTGCACACGATGTCACCTTCCCCTTCATGCTAAAGGAACTGTGTAATGTTGTGATAGTGCGTTTGATTTTATGTGTAATCATTTGTCTCAGTGTGTTTTGCTGTGTATGTCAAGCAATGCAGAACATTTGAGTTTGAACTTCTACATGTGCACTGACTTTTCCTAACTGAACTTGTCATACAACACTTGTGCTCATATGAACCTATTAGACTTATCTGAACAGTCATGTGATGTTCGGTTGTGCTGTATTTTCACATCGTGTGTTCTACTGTATTGCATTTTGTGCCCTTATTATTTTTCTTACTACATATTTTGTCGGCTAAGCGAGAAGGAGTAGCCGGTGCCACCATAATGGCACCAACCTCTTCTATTTCATCATTTCAATAAAAAAAAAATGCGTGGTTACTAATGTTACTCGGAGTCTCCCATGCACTAAGCTGCACTTCACGGTGGCCTCTTACATTCAACGAACACGAAAAATAACCGCTATTAAACTTTATTAGACTTTATTTATAAAGGAAGGTCGTAGTATTTCTTGGGAGAAAAGGAACAGCATTCGTACACTTGTATTTCGGAGAAGGTGGCTTGAATTATACTAAATGCCATTCGCGACAGCGTCCCTGATAATCCCCTTTATACAATATATTTATGCAGGGTTAAATTTGTTGTTAATTGTTTTATGAAAAAACTGAACTTGTTCTTAATTGGCAGTAGTTGTTAATCTTTCTTAATTAACGCTTGCTATTCATTGGCAGTATTTTTCACAGCGAAGCTCCACATTGTTAGGTTAGAAGAACGCGTAGAAGAACAATTTTCGGCGCACCTCAGCACACGTGCTTCTCGCCTTCTCGTCACCTCCGATGCCTCTTTCACAAGTGTCGCGATACTCGGCGGCGGCACTACCCGTGATGCCCCGTTGTGTTGTGCCCCTTCGGTCGTGCCCCTTTGCCGTGGTGCACATTTGTCTCGCGGCGTAGAGATCGCGCTAGCGCTGTATTGCCCTTTGGACTCGCTGTGGGACGCACGCGTGTCGTTCTCTCGGAAGCAGAGTAGCGGGAGTTGGAGGGGCGCCAGCGCGCACAGAAGCGCGAATTGGCGCGAAAATGACGCGAATCCGCTGCCGCTGGCTTCGCTGGCTTCCATTCTTCGCAGCAGTGAAATGGTTCTGAATATTTATTTTACCGCAAGGGCTGCTTTAGGTGAATGCCCAATTTGTTTCTCTGAAACGTCTCACCTCTTCACCAATTTGCAGAAAAGTTAAGCTGTATAATCAGAAAATAGTTAATTACCTTTTAAGAGGATATGTCGTCGAATGATAGTGCTACGAACAAAAATCATGGATGGTGAAGAGACGTGGACGTGGAAGAAGACGGTGACAATTTGGAGGCTGTTTTGTGCCGCTGCCTTAGGCTGAAGTGTCCTAGTATACTCCCCTGAAAATGCAATTGCATGTGAACAGGTTAAAACTTAAGGTGTTTAAGAAATAGCTGGATGTTTAACGAAGCATCTAGCTACACGTATAGAATGGCAAGCGCCACCTGAAAGCATAAACGCACGGGGTATACGTGTATCTATGACAGCAAGAACAGCGGGAACGTAAAAGCACGGGGCCAAGCATGAACACAGACGACTACACGAATTCGTCACACGCTTTTAGTGCGTGCTGTTCCTGTCGTCATGAACCACCAGCTTGCCCAGCAAGCTTCACTACTCTATCTATCTATTTATGCATATGCAAAAAAAAATAAAAAAAAGCAAAGGGACTTCTTCAGGGTTTTTGTACCGTGTGGCTGAGCGCAGAAACCCTTCCGCTGCGGTTGCAGTGACCTCGGGTAAGCTGCCGGATTATCAGAAGCCTCTAGTAAGGTCTGCATTACCCGCCCCCACCGGCGCACAGTAAAGACCCACGAGAACTATACGTCTATCAGACGCTGACGGTCAACGAGCGACGGGAATTCGTATTACCTGCGTCCAAGTGTAGCTGGCGTACATCGAATTGCGGGGTCCAAACTCCACCTCGCCGTACTCCAGGGTGGTACAGGCAGCAAGGAATCTTGCAAAATGGGTACGTCTTTTCGGTTCACTTAGGCAGGACATCCACTTGCTTTAAACTTGGTGCACGCCGGAGCAGCTCTGGTGAATTACCAAATTCACTTCACCAAAGTCAGCGTGGATATTGCTCAGTAGGACGAACCGTTGGACTAATTGTGATCGCGTTATAACGAATTCAAATTAGCGCTAAAGGAAGATGTTCACAAAAAGACGAGGCAATCAAATAAAGGAGCTCCTGTCCTTGTTTTCCACGTCTTATTGTGCGCATGTTCATTTGCGCTAATTTGAATTTCTTATTATACACCGTCCACGTACAGCATGCCACTACCATTCGGGCAGTATATTTCTGCAATGTGCAACTCATGCATTATGCAATGTTTGCTTCACCTGGCAAGAAGGTTATTGCTAATTTCTAGTGGGCTTCATAGAAATTGCCCAATTCAATGACCAGCAATAAAATAAGATTATATTCCCTAAGTGGCAAAACACAAGAGAAACTGAGAAAAAAAATTAAGAAAATACTCTTTGGCCGCTTCACACATGCGGAAAGTGTGCATACCGAAAAAAAAATGTACGCGAATATATAAGAGACGCTTCAGGACAAGGCAATGACATCAAGCTTCCGCGCATGTTATTCTCTGGCCCCAAAGCCACAGATGGCATGGGAAAGTAATGCGCCAACATTTTTTACAGATCTCTGCAGTCATAACAATTAGGTTGGTGCCTAGCAAAACCCATGAGTCGACTCCCTCATACTCAGATTGAGCCGTGAGTCGGAGTCTTAGCGAATCTAGGGGAGTAATTTTTTGGTGAGCTTGAGTCCGAGTGAGTGCGGTCGAAAAAAAATTCCGTGAGTGTGAGTCCGACGGAGTCTAGTTCAGAAAAATTTTGAAGAGTCTGAGTTTAAGTGATCCCTAAGCGTAAAATTTATTTCTTGAGTGAGTCTGAGTGAGTCCCACATTTTTCGCCGACCTATGGTCTATCTACTCATCTTTAGCATCACTATCAGCTATATCTGGGTTCACGTTTATTCACACGTTTACTCACATATATTCCAAAGCAGTAGCGTTCAAACGTCATCCGAATATTTATTGATCAGGAGCGCGAATTACGTAAAAGAGTGCCTTGACCTCCTCCCCACAAACTCTTCCATCGGGAAGTTCTTGATAAAAATGTCTCGTGTGAGTCATATTTATCAATAAAAATGTCCTTACTGGATTGCGACCACTCATAACTAGTATTATAAGGCAAGACATGAAAAGGCGCCAAGAGCACCTATTACGTGAGATATTGGTGTTAAAGAGCATGGACACCGTGGTCGAAAAAGCTAATTCTAGGCTAACGACGCATGAGTCTACTCAGTCGGACTCATTCACACTCGAATCCAGCCGTGAGTTTGAGCCCGAGTGAGTCCAGTTGAGAAATGTTTTAGTGAAACTGTGTCCGAGTGAGTCCGGGGGAGAAAATTTTTGTGAGTGAGCGCTAAGTGCAAATTATATTTCACGAGGGAGTCTGAGTGAACTCCATATTTTTGGTCGATCTATGGTGCAGCTGACGTCCGGTTCCTGAACATGTGTGATTGGTTCAGATGTTTGCGACTGCAGTCGCGCTACTGAAAAATCGAGCAGCGAGCGACTGAGCCAAAGCAGCGTGGCTTTGCGACCAAAGCAGCCGTTTGCGACCATTCGTGGGAGCCTAACTAAAAGCAAGATGACGATGCACACACTCGTTTACGTCGTCATGGCAACAGGAGCAGCAGCCGCTCGCTTCTTCTATATGTAATTACTCAGGTAATACGAACAGTAATTTTTCCAGCTGTAAGTGCATAGAATCTTCACGCACAGAAAAAAGAAAGCACTGGAGGCAGGAATGGAAAGCTGGTCCACTTGGTCAAGCTGCGGATCGAGACTTCACAGACACAGTAGAGTCTATAGCTGTTAACCTTCAGTTGTGACCTTCTCGAATACTCCGAATACGTTTTCTTCCGAAGGAAAGTAAACGAAAAGCATAAATTCCAACGACACAGACACAAAAGGACAGTCCATGCCAGTTATACTGCTGCTGGAGCATCCTTTAACCTGCCTACAAAAAAAAAATAATGAAATAAATAAATAAAAAAATAATCAATATAAACACATACTACGTATGAGCAGAATGGGAAGGTGAGCTTGATTGCTTCTAAGCTGCCTAAAACATTAAAGGAAGCGCCTTTGCCGTCATCATATGTCGCTGTGTTGGCAAAATACCTCCCCTCCTTTTTTCTCCTAACATACGTATCCGTGCGTCATATCATTACTTTGCAGTATTATAGGGTACTGCGAACAATATAGAAGTGCGGCCTTCGCTCTAATTTTAACTCCCTTCCAGTCATCCTTTGGAAAGACCTCATTAATCAACGTCGCTCTAATCTCCTGCGTGACACGGAGAGAGTAATGCTTTCCAGTAAATCACCTCCGCACAGGATGGTTCTGTTATTTCTTTCGGTTGCTTTTTTTTTTTGCACCCTCATGAGATGTGAGCTGATCTCTTTCCACTTTATACGTGAGTCCTCACCAAATAATGCGCAGCTGCAAAGAAAAGAAAATAACACGCGTGTCCTCACACACAACTTGAGCTAGTTATTTCCAGCGCGAACCAGATCAGGACGAAAAGGCCGAGAAACCAATAAGAAACAGATGAGCACTGATTTCCATCAATCTATTTAGAGAATCCAAGCAATATTTATGTCAAACCCTTCAAAAGATTATTGCAATAGCTTTCCTGATAATAATATTAGGCAATCAGTCTCTGAGCATAAGCATTGTGGTAAAGGTTAAAGGAAACATACAGTAGCTTTATCTCGTGTTAAGACATTGATAGTGACAGAGTGATGATGCAGTCAATTTGCACTTTTGCTGTGTAAAAGGCTTTTATAATCTCTCTGTTTTATAACAGGCTCGCTTCAAGGCTCTAGTTCTTTAATTAAGTGAACCTTTTATAACTTTATGATATCGTCATACTGGAGTATCAGACGCTCGCTTCAAGAACCTAGCTTCTGAGAACTTATAACAATTCTAATCTCTTTCTCAGATAAAACAGACAGAGATATTGTAAAAGACTTGTACACAGAAAAAGCAAGGATCAAGTGCATCTAAGCTACATAGCTATCACTGTCTGAAGAAAGAGATCTAAAATTTCTGGTCAGGTTTCCTTTAACCTTTTCAGCAATGTTCATGCTCAGAGACTGCATGCCGGAATATATTTTTACAACTATAATTTGAAGGGTTAGGTATAAATATTGTTTATACGCTCAAAATAAACTAAAGGATGTCCGCGCTCATCTGTGTCTTATTGTTTCTCGGTCTTTGGTCCTTGTCCGATTCATGCTGGAAAAAACTTGCTGAAGATCATGACTCAACTAACTGGCACTGGAGTCCTGCTACCTCACGCAGACGTTGCTTGAGCCTGAAGCCGTGTCTTCACATGGCGTGTCATCTGCATGACGAACTAGACAGAACACCTAAAAGAAATATCAGTACACACACAGAACAGAGCTGCCAGCTGGCACGCAAGCGTGGGCTGCGGAAGAAGGAAACGCTGGCACCAGCTGAGGTAAATAAAATCGTAGCATGCCATATGCAATCTCTGGAAGCCGCCGTGGCATATCATAATTAGTCGAAGAAGGGTGTTATGGTTGCCAGTGACATTAAGGGGAGCCTGACGTACTGTTCAGTCAAACATTCCAATGATTAAGTTCCAAACTCGCATGCTTCATAATGCACTTTGCCACTAACACATATGGTAGGTATTGTCGCCACGTGTTGTCCGATAATTGTTTTTGCTAGGAACACTATACTACAACACGTACAAACACGCATATCGACAAGTATGTAGTTTAAAGCAACTCTCTTCGCCTTTCTTTTTTTTTTTTCAGTAAACTTGTTGTTTGAACTGCAGCAAGCATAGGTAAGCCCTAAAGATTATGACAATCGCAACTATTCCTATTTAAACGGTTGAACGTTAATGTCAACTTGGCCACTTTGGTGGCTTTGTAACTTGGGTCTCACAAAAAGATTGCCACATGTTTTTACGGATTAAGTTAAAACACGTGCATGGCTTTAATTCTGGGAAGTTTAAAGAAAATCGAAGGTGGTCTTTTTTTTCAAAATCGAGTTTGAAATCATTCCATTCTTAGAGACATACCCTTACGTAAGCATTTTTGGTTGCCGTTAGACATGATGCTCGGCAATTATATTTGGTGCGCTTGTTGACTTAATGTATGGAAACGCTTTGGAATATTTTGGAAATTCTGACTATCACACAAGCGGAGCGAAAAATTCTGAAACTAGCGCGTTCATTGAACAATGTGCGACAGTAGCGATTTTTTTCCTTAATATAAGAGCCCCAACACTGATAGATAATACCATTTTGTAAGCTCACGCTATTTAGAGTATGGATGGATGAATGAACTTTAATGGGTGCCAAGAAAAATTATGACACCTACAGGTATAATAGTTTTTTTTTTCTCTTCTTTTCTATTTCTTGGTGGGGGGGAGGGGGGGGGGGGGGAGGATCTCGTCAAAATCCCATTATCGTGCAATTCGTACAGAGCGGTTGTGGCTCAGTGGAAACTTCCGAAATTTTTTCGACGAAGGCAAAATCTGTCTTTCGTGACACTAAGATTGGTTTTGGTTGTCCAGGAGACTCGGACATCAAAATATATATTTTCATATATTTTCCAGCGAAATTAAAGGGGTGTTGCCCAGACATGCACCGACGTTTCTTATCTGAACAAATCCTATACATATTGTCAAAGTGCCTCTGGTTCCCCAAGAAATGTTTCGCATTTAAAAAAGTCATTGCAGATGCTCACATTGTCACATCGCGAAAACCTCGGGGCATTTCGACGCGGATTCACGAGAACACAATACGCGCGTACACACATGCCAGCATTCGATGGAGCGCGACTCGCCACTCTCCCCAAATCCTTGACCTACTTCCGACGCCAATGTTTGGCGCCCTCGAGTTCGGGACAAAGAAAGGTAAATACGGGCAATCTAGCGCAAGAGGCGCCACAACAACGAAGGAAGCGGAACGGAAGAGTGAAGCGCGCGTGCGTATAACAACGGAAGAGGGTTAACGCGCTCTCAGGCGAAATGCGAAAGGATGTAGAAATGCTAGATGCACGTTAGGAGCAGCGTTCGATTATGTTGCACGTGCGGTAACGATTGCCCGCCTAACAGAAGTAGTGATTACAGCTTTAACGACCGCCGGCATTATAAAGTAGAATGCAGAGGCGGTCGTACAAAAAGGCGGATTTTGTGGCACCTGATAGAGCTGTAGTGCACATTATTTCTTTGTCATTTCTTTTTAATTAGTAGAAAATAAGGAGACGTTAACGCGCAAGTAAGACGAAGGTTAGTGTTAAATCTTTTATATGTTCGAACATATAAACGTATGTCATCACATGAAAGGTGGTAAATAACACCGGGACACTGCCGCAGAATTTCTGAAAAAGATGTGTGTGAAATCCACGTAAAATTTGATTATTCTCACCGCTGTCGACATCTCTCCAGCGGAACTTCTCTTTCATTTTGAAATATATTTCACGTCTTCGTCGAACAGCGCGTTATATAGTATTAGTGTATTTTTTCATTCCTGTCCTGGTTCGATAAAATTGGGCTAGAGAAGAATCAGCCGAATTACCTTGGAGAACGCGCGCTGGCGTTTGCTGGCGCCAGCGAAACTCATAAATACGTCATTCTCGCGACGAAATGGGTTGACGTCGGTCCTGTAGAACGCTAGTAACTAACCACGAAAGAAAAGCTCGAACAAGACGATCCCGCTTGTGGAGCCGGCGCACATGGATATAATGTCCCGGACATGGCAATCGATGGAGCGTGCTATGAGGCAGAGGGCATAAGCTTTGCGATTATATGTTGCGATTCCCGTGCTGCGTGCACAACCCATGCCGAGGGATCATGCTTATGAGAGACCTCATGGCTGAGCATTCGTGTGCAACGCGGTTCTCAAAGGTACTGTTCACTTTTTAAAAAATTCTTACGATAAGTTGTGAGACTATCAGCAGTACCAGTTTTATAACCAGGTATAGCACCGCATGCCCTGCAACATGCCCTGCAACATGCCCTGCAACATGCCCTGCCCATGAAGGAATGGGCATGCAGTGTGCGTATCGCGAGAAGGTAAGGTAATAGCAGGTCATTAAGAGTAGCAGACTGGATTCCAAGAGAAGGTACGCGGGCGAGGAGTCGGCTCAAAGTTAGGCGGGCAGACGAGAAACTTGTGGGGATAATGCGGACGCAGCAAGCACAAGACTAGGTTAATTGGAGAAACATGGGAGAGGCATTTGCCATGCAAGGGTCGTAAGCAGGCTAATTATGATGATGATGATGATAGCGCCACCACTATATACTACCACCAGCCCTGTAACTGTTACCGCGAGCACTATGCAGCTGAACGGATAGTTATAAATTATACTGAACTTGTGTATGTGGACATGTTGAATCGATATGGTTGTCGCAGCCATCAGTAGATGGCCTCATTAGGGGAGGTGCTTTATATGGCACGTTGTGCATTTGTTCACAGAGAGAGAGAGAGAGGGAAATGAGATGCGGAAAGGAAGGGAGGCTACTGCGGCCGGACTAATGCATAACTGTTGTTTAGTAGTCAAGTTACTCCAACCTCTAGACAATACACTAAAAATGAAGTTTCTTAATTTAACCACCGTTCAACGAAGAACAACTAATCGAAGTTGCTTTCAGCAGCTGTTTTCAGATTCGTGAAAGAGCACGCAGTCGCAATTTTGATATTATAATACGTAGGTTCATATTACAAAAATTAAGCAAGCTCCGCTTCGCGGACACTGATGAATAAGCGAAGCTGGTGGTCTACCGTTCATCAGGCCATCGCATTTCTACGTTTTGCAGGCCTTTCAGATAGGTTGTATCACTGCTCTTTATAAAACACTCTTTGTTAAGCTTTGAGGTGGTAGTACAGCCACCACTTTTTTTTAACCACTATGTATCACGCGAGAGTGGTCGAACAATAGTAACGCGCACTTCATTTATTGGGCTAACTCTTGTCTTGTTCCTTTTTAGTGGAAGTTATGTGTAGTGCGATTTACCCAATTTCTGTGGCACATGCCCGTTTACGATGTTGATAGTTTTCTGACAGGCCGCACAGATTGCTGCGGCACACACCCGTTTGTTTGGCTAACTGTTGCCTTTATTTTAAGTGAACCGGTGGTGAGTAGTATGATTTAACCAAATGTCTGTTGCACATACCCGTTTATGATGCCCCACCTGCGTTACCACGGATACCGGACTTCAAAGCCTCGACTAAGAACAGCTTAGCTGTTAAAACAATGGCGAACGCGGCCGTGGAGGCTTTGTGCTTGCTTCGCAGAAAGGCAGGCATTAAGTGACACCTTCGGCACCGCCACGCATCCGACGTACCGCTCGAGGGGCTGCCACGCGTGCGCGCTAGCTTCCAATTCGGTTAACACCTTAATTGAGGAAGCATCCCTAACTAAGGGCCGCCGCTTCGGGACGCGTTTATCGATCGGACGTGCACGATGCCACGCAGCGTTGGAAGTTGCAGGATGATGGCATCGATTATACGAGGCCCACTCTGCTCTTCACACCAATAAAGCGAGGCACGCTAGGCCAGCTGTTCCCACCCCTTTGCCTGTATACAGTTACCGCCAGGAGAGAGAATTGGGGAGGAGGTTAAGAAACGCTAAATTAGAGGGTGATATCCATTCCTGCTTTGAAGGTGTGTCTCTGGTCGTATAATTAGTGATGAGAAAAACTTTCGATTGAGTAATGCTACGAGTGAAAAACAGCGCTAAAATGACGAGACAAGAAAGGACACAGGAACCACGGCGCTGACTAACAACCAAATGCGTTTATTCCTTCAGTCAGCACATTTATATACTTCAACCACTATCACAACGAAATGACAGAAAGTTGAATAGCCTCGCGCAGAGGCTATGAGGCGATCAATCGGACATGAATTTTATCTTGCGGAAGGAGGGAAATCGACGGGAGGATAATACATGCCTCGCCGCTGCTATGGATGTGAAAGGCCTTCTGAAATGAGACGCGCGCGTTCGTCATGGTATTTTGACAGGTAAGTGGTATCTTCAAAAGATGGGTGGCAACCGTAATTGGTACAATGAATAGATAACTGACTATCAGCAGCTTGTTTTTTGTATTAGTTGTTGTGTAGCTTGTTACGCTACTTGCGCCTTGTAAGCAGTCCAGCCTCCCTACAACGGAAGGATTATGGGGAGCATAAGTTAGTTCGTTATATCCGATACTCGTTGTAACAGTAGAGATAGACATCCGCAGTTCGGCACTAACAAATCAGGTAAAGTGAATCGCGCGAAAATCCTAGATACAGAACTTAATTATTCTAGACTTAAAATCCACTATAACCGAACTATTCCTTACCAACCTCCTTGTGGCACTCAAAATTAGCAAAAATGAGAAAGAGAAATTACGACAGAACGAAGTTCGTTTGACAAAATAGGGCTGCGTACACATTTAATTGAAGAATGGATGTGACATTTTTTAGCAAATGTTTTAGTGTCAAAACCACATCTATTTTTGAAAAATGGGATTGTCACAATAAATGTGCTCAATAATTATTTTGGTTTTTGTGCTACCTTTCCAGTTCCGAGCCTCGCGCAAACCAAATATTCCTTCGCTATAGCCGATATCGTGGCGGCGTTCGCGTTTTCAGAGTCGTTATACAAATACATATCATTAAAAAGAAACGCGGCCAAGCAACGTTCGTATTTAGTTCACTATAAGCGACAACTGGCTATGTCAGTTTTCGCTGTAACGAGGTTCCACTGTACTATGCGGAACTTGGATACCCGCAGCAGAGCCTCTGAGTGGTCACTGACGTTGCTGCCATAACGTGATCATATGCTTTCCGGATCGTTGCCTTCAAGGATATCATGAGGCAGCTGGGGTATTCGCGGATCTCTACGACTAAGAAATGTTTTGTATCTTGTGATCAATCCGAAATGCAACGCTTATGCCCAGTACACACGTCACTTATTATCGTCACTTTTTCTGCATTTATGTTTCATCACTTGCACAGCAACTAAGCATAGTATACAGCCACGTGCATGATATTTCATTTTTGTGCACACCATGTTCAACCCACGCCACGTGTCTGGCACTATTTGGCCATTAAAGGACCCTTGTGCCAGAAAGCACCACTTACAGATCGATTAATCCATCAACCGATCCAAGCAGCGCCCTTGCGCCTACTTTTCCTGCCGTTCGTCGCTTGGCAGATGCAAGCACGCTCTGCGTGTTAAATATCTCCTCTTCTATTCTTTTGTTTTTCTACTCCCTTAAATTCGTAGGCCTTGAGTCGTTCTATCTTGTGGGCTTCAAAAGATAACGCCACTTCTTTTTTTTTCTTTGTTAACAATAACCACGCCCCCAGTCTGCCGACAATCTGATATTAAGATATTTCTTTCGAGAAGGTTCGCGCCAAGCTCCAGTTGTACAAAGACGCAAGGGGAAGGCAATCGAGCGACAATGTGTTTACGTAAAAGGATCTGTGTGGGTCAGCCTTATCCATTTCCCACGCGGCTTATCAGTAACACTGTTCCCATTCGTGTTTCCTGCGTACAGCATCGAGGCATTGAATACTGTCGCTTACTGCATTTGCATTTGGTGTTAACTGGGAAGCTTTATTGCTGCCGGCTCAAGGTGCATACCTGTGAAAAAAAATTATAGAAAGATTCTTATCCCATGCGAAATAATATGCATGTTTTTTTTAAATTAAAGTGAAAATAGATGAAGGAGTTTTCACGTAGTTATTAACAGAACAGCTGTTTAGGTTTGAGGTTTGTCCGCCGATCAACGCGAAAAAAATTCGGCAGATCCCACGTAACATGGAAATCGATGTTATGCGAAGCATGCGGAGGGAAGGCGACTGTGGTGTAATTTTTTTATTGAGCGACACGCTGCGAAATGACGCTAAAGATACACGTACAAATGTTGTAACGCACAGGCATATATTGAACAGTCGCATATGTTTTATTTAACAAGTTCGTTACAGTTAGCGTAACGATGCCAACAGCAACATGGGTATTATCCAACACCAGAAGCGGTACGCTGATATGTAGCGCTTGCGTTTGCGAGGATGGTAGCCCTGGCTAGTGCTACGTCGACCAACTTCAGTGGATGGCGCTTAAGTATACAACTGACGTAACCCGACGTGACGCCTGTGCATAGGAGTAGATATGCAATCTTTATAAAATTAGATAAACCAGCACTGCAACCACAATTGACGTTTCACCAACATTACGCCGGAATAGGGTCTTTTCCCAAAGCAGTTCCGATACCTGGCGTGTCTCTGTGGTAGAATACTTGATTGCCCCGCAAAATGCTTGAGTTCGATTCCTGCTGGGACCCTGATATTTATTATGCGCATTCGTCGGGTCCAACGCTGCCGATTTCAGTTTTTCTTAACGCTCTCGCATTAAAATTACCAATGTCTGTTGTCGCCGTTCCTGGGTAGAAATAAACTGTCAATCACCTGTGGCCCATACGCGCATACCGCGGCCCGTGGTATACGGGTGTGTGCCACACGTGTCTGGAAGAAAGGGTTTGACGACGTACGCGACGGGATTTTCATGTTGTTCATGTCATGACCAGCGAGAAATATTCGTCAAGCCCCCTTAACCTCCCATACTAAGTTTGGTCTACCACAAGTTAAGGAGACGATCACGAGAGCACATAGACGTAGGCGGCTAGGTAGATATATATAGATACGTAGATACAAATGCTAAAAATGCCTGCAGGTCGCTAAGAAATGCTTCGAATTTAAAACTCGGTTGGTATGCGCCACTTGCAATGGGAGTATGTGCCAAGCAGCTCAGCAGTGCACAGTATAATATAGCAAGGGGGTGGAAAAGGGAACTGAGGGTGAGGAGCTGTAATGTGGGGGGTGAGGAGGTAAGAAAGGAAGAGGGTAAAGCACGGCATACAGCATTGTAAAGTATTGTTTAGTACGTGGCAAGCAGCTCCTAGTATAGCATAGCCATGTATAATCTATAGCAATGGGTCGCGAAAGGGAAACTGACGGCGAGGAGAAAGGAAAGAAGGCAAGGGGAGGGTATAGCATGGCATAGACTTGTACGGTGTACATTAGCAAGGGAATTGAAAATGGAAATGAGGGTGAGGAGGACTGGGGTTAGGGTGAGAAGGAGGGAAATTGAGGACGAAAAAAAGGAGGTGAGATGGTATACCATACCACAACCATGTACACTATAATATGACAAGAGCTGGGAAAAGGAAGTAAGAGTGAGGAGGGATATGAAGGTTAGGATGAAGGAAAGGAGAGAGAGGGCAATATAACAAAGAGATAAAGAAAGAAGGATTCAAGGGAACAAGAAAGAAGAAGATGTAGAAAAGATAAAGAAAGAAAGGAACATGGAAATCAAGAAGACAGACAGACAGACAGAGAGACAATGAAGTTTATTAAGATAGTCCTGAGGAGCACCGCAGCCGTTCAGGGCGGCAGCGCCGCGGGCCGCTCCCACGTGGGGACGGGGAGGCCAAGCCTCATCCGCCGTCAGGCGAAGAAGAATAAGAAGAAAGAACTGATTCTGCGTCCGCCATGTGGTGGAGCTTGCTTGCCAGCTACGCTGTTTATTCAGATTTTCGCAGGCGTGGAACTTGCGTTTATATTTCGGATTAAAGTGAAATTTGAAGAAAAAGACAGTCTTTAGTTTGGCGTGGTTCGAAAGTTCTCATTGTAACACAACCCACTGATGTTTCGAACAGCAGCTTGGGCTTGTGTCGCTTCGCCTACTTCGTCCCTGTCTAGGTGTGTGCAATTCCGACTTCCGCTAATGTTTGGCACGCACAACACTCTGCACGCACACGACGTATATTTCAATTAGTACTCACCACAAATATAGCAGTGTCTTCAAAGAAACGTTAAATATTTAATCGTTTTGCGGTAGGACCTTTTTATAGGCACAAACTTGGTATTTTGCCTAGTAAAAAAGTTCGTTGTGAGTCCAGTCATATTTTTAAAACATCCTTGGGCGCAATGAACACAAGCGTTACCCGGGGCCTGACACTTGGCTTTTTTTCAGAGTGGATAATGCTTGGGAAAAGAGCGTGAGCCTGAAAGTCCGTCAAAAAAAGAAAAAGCCATGGTTAGATGCGGTTAATCCGAGCTTGCAGAGTGATAGCAGCAACTGACGAAAAAGGCATGCTGCGGAGGTGATGATGATGATGATGTGGTGTCCCGCGCATCGGCGCCCTCGCGCGGCGACCAGTGGCACGCTGTCCACGTTTCCTCTTCCTACTGCTGCAGCGGGAGTCACGTGACAGGCGTTGGAGTATCAAGACGCGCACGCGCGCCGGCTCGCGGCTCTCGTCGACTGACGGAGAAGGGTGCGTGCGAGAGGAGAACAAGCCAACACTGAGCATGCTCATTTCTGTGACGACGAAAGTGCGAGGAGGATGAGGAGGAAATCGACCTTGGCTGAGCTTCAAGGTCAAAAGCACACACAAGATAGTTTTATTGATCTGTAGCGGTAGGAGTAGAGCTACCGCTTTGAAACATGTCAGCATAATAAAACGTAGGCAGTGAAGGGGATCGGATGAGCAGCAAAAGGCTGACACGTGGGAAACATTTCTAATTGTTTACTAATTGCGCACAGGCGCGCAGGTTTGGCCCTCCCTATAAACGCGTTCCTTGAATAAAATATTTCAGTTGATAGTCAGCGCTGTGTACTGTCGAATGTGTGCCTTAGCTTTTTTAGAGTGCAGCTGGTAGGCGCCCGTTCCTGCTTTGAGCGGCGTCGCCGTTGCCGTCGCCGTCGGTGGCGTAACCGATAGACATGAAAAATTAACCGACAGACATGAAAAATAAAATAAGGAAAAAATTCCCAGGATCGAATGGGATTTCAAACCGGGCCCTCTGAGGGTGGCAGTCGAGTATTCTACCATAGAGCCACGCTGGTGCTCAAGACTGATTTGCAAAAAGACCCTACACAGGTTTCATGTCTGGGCAAGTAATCTTGTTAATTTGTGCAATATATCGTCGCCGAAGAGTAAAATAACAACCAGTCATCACACAATGCTAATTGCTCAACGAAAGTGTGGTTTAATGCTTCCCACCCTTCTGCAAAGAGCTCAGCCATAATTTTTCATTGTCATCAGCCACATGAGAAGATGATGTAACAACCGATCTGTTTCCATTCCGGGTTCCAGTGGATAATGTCTTCTCTTCTTGAATAGCTTTCGCGTCGGCATCGTGTTGTCATTTCCATGCGCAATAAACTGCATGCAGAGAATAATGCCAACAATAGAAACCCTTGCAAGAAGTCATAAAATATGCATTCCTCTTTGTCAAGACTCTTTGTATATTCTCAGTTAATCTCATATCGGAAGCCATTGTGTTGAGTAACAACGCAGAAGCTTCGAGCAACCAAAGTAAAGTTATTTTTTTTGTCTGACTACGCATTTCACGTAAAATATATAGGAGGACGTCCTTCGTTTGGAGTGAACTTCGTTGCTGTGCATTCCAATACGTGTAAGACGACGAAATGCCTATGATACAACCCCTCAAAAAGTTTCAGTTTCTTGCATGCAAGAGAAAGGCTCAAATTTTTTTTTCGTTTTCCGGAGCACTTTTTTATACATACTGAATATATAAAGAAAACCTGTAACACTTTTCCAGTATGGTCATAAAACACTGCCCATCGGATAGTCGAGTCTCCTGAGAACACGCCAGCCAAACGTTACAGCGCAGCACGTGGCCTGGAATTTACAATTAATCATTCTCATAGTTAAAAATCGCTCCCTCTTCACTCTACAAATGATGCCGTATACCCAAATTACTGCGCCGTATACCCAAAGTGCACGGCCATTGGCTGATTTGAGCACCGTGAGCTGCATAGTTGCCGTGACCGCCGAGGAATGCCGCCACGTGCCCGCGCGCGCGCTCGCGATCACCCTGAATGTATGGTCTCAAAGTAAGCCGCGCATTCGAAGAAAAACGAAAAGAAAGTTCTCAAGGCCATGACGCGCGCTGAAGAAACGACGCATCTTCCTGCCCCCTTGTCACCCCCCTCCCTGCGTAGCTTTCAGCACGCTGGCTGCCACGAAAGGTGAGAGAAAGCGGTTAAATCTTGCGGCAAATCTACCTTAACTCCGCTCGTACGTGACGGATTCTAAAACGTTTTGCGGCAGTCGATTCCTGAGGCAATGAAGCTCTTTTAATGAAGCTATTCCACAATTACTTGAAAAAGTGTTGCAGGGCCCTTTTAAAGGGCATCGATCACTTATAAAGCTCTAACCTAAACTGTCCTTGAACACAATCAAGTCGTAGATCTCATTTCTACAAATGGGAAGTGATTAACTTTATTTCTTTTTTGTCAGAGTAACCACTGCAACTTCGATCGGACATGTCACATTTAGAAAAAAAATGCAACAAGGCCTTCATTTACATTGCCAATGTTTCATAACAAAAGGCCAAAATTACAGCAGTAATAAAAATGCGATAATGAAGTTTTGAAGTTTATTACTGGGCAAGAAAAACCCTTATCTCAATTCTGTAAACGACACCTAATAAGATATCAATATCTGAAGAAGAAAAGTCATTATTTTTACACCAGTCAAAAACAGCGGATAAATTTTTGTTTGTCTTTCGTAAAACAATATCGAGCTGCAGAAAGCTATGACGCACACTCCATTCAAATGTTAGTTTGTCTGTATTGGGTAATATAACAGAGGCAGTTTTTTTTAAAACAAATATTAGATTTTTTTTTTCGGTGCTTACTGTCAAACTGGCAGAGTTAACAAGTTCTGGCAGGACGATCGAATGGGCTGAGTGGCGATTCATTATGTTAGGCTTTAAGCAGAGACGTTAACAGGAACAATTGAAACATACAGATACTTCCGCAAGCAGCGCAGAAAGGGCACGCAGATTACGAAACAGTCAACACAGGACATTGTGCGTCGTTTGTCGCTTATTCTGTACAAAAGTTAAAACACCCTTTTCGAGGTTGAGAAGCATTTACAATCGCAGCAAGTAGCACTGCTGACGTTGGATACCGGGCCGATAGCGCTGCACAGCTACTTCATCAAAACTAAAAAATAAAAAAAAAATGTCGACGACGAGGCTCATCGCTCTGACGAAAGCGGTTTTTTTATTATTATTATTATTATTGCACTTGGAGGCTCGCCTGATGACAAGGAAAGGTGACCCTTAGCAGGAAGGCGTGGAGTCATTCCTACGCAGTTTTGTGACACCACAGCTCTCAACGCGGTTGTTGCAGCACCTCTTGTGAATGTCTCGCGGAGGACCTTTCGTCGCTTTGTGCATTATAGGACTGCCACTTGTCTATAGCGATGTTTCCGACAAAGCTTGGAATCGCAAATATGAAGGAAACTTATAGCTCTACTGCCATCATTTCACATATTTAAAAGGACACTGAAGAGAGAAGACAAGCTCACGGGGTCCCTTATGTACCCACCTCAGTCGACTCGAAGGCGAAAGTCATCTTTTTCTTCTTTTTCTTTTAAGTCGATGTATTCAACCTCCCGCGCCCCCTTCGGAAAGCTTTCTGTGAACTAACGTGGTAACTTTCTGCAAGTCCAGGAACGGAGACATTGTAAGCTCTCTGCACATCACCTCGTTTTGCTCTGCCTCCGAGATCGGTCCACCTTTCACCAAACAATGATGTCATATGTAACGACGTCACGTTATGTGACGTCTCTGTGACGTCATGCTGACGTCACAAAACTTTGGCGATCTGTTACGTCATTATGACGTTATATGGTGACGTCAGCGTTGACGTCGCCCACGGGGGACACCGACGCGGGACGCCGGTCCATTTTCGCGTTTGATGAAGCATCAAAGGCTCTCGCCTTAATATGGTAGATCACACACACTGTGGGAACCAAGTGCATGCGAAGCGGTCACCGACAGCAGCCTAAGGCTGGATTTCTCGCTTTCAGCCAAGCGTTACGACGTGGATTGATGTTTTAGTGTAAATTCAGCAGTTGTGCCCGTGTGGGCTCACCAGGAACGCCGACTACGCCGGCGTGTTGAGGGTAACTCATGGTCCGATGTAACGTAGGCACTCACGTTAGAGCAGGGACGTTATTTTTATTCGCAACGAAGTGGAACCTACGGATGCGATGATTTGCAGATCATCAATCGCGGTCGACAGCGTATTCGAAGAACACTTGAATACAGTCGAATATAGCTTGCGGATATATAGCTTGCGCAGTCTAGCTGTCAGTTTTGAGAAGTGTGCACAGGTGTCCATAAGTAATGCTCATGCCATTGTTATTAAAGCGCATACCCACCCTGCAAACACAATTGGCGTTGTCCCGACATCACTCTTGTGTAGGGTCTTCTTACGAAGTATTTTGAAGCACTGGCGTAGCTGTCGAGCCGCGATCTTTATTCTTTGCTTCCCCTACCAATTTTTCACTCATCGACAACGCCGTCGACGCCGGCACCGCAATTTCAACGACACCAGCTCCCTCACGCTATCGTGTTAAGATTTCCAACGTGTGGGTTGGTATAAACTGTGAATCACCTGGGCCGCCACGTCAACCACGGGCAGAGGTCAGTCGGTATGTGCCACACGATACTGGTGGAAGAGGTTTCATGACCTGTGCCACAGGGAAGTCATTTTACTCATGCATGACCTGCGAATCGTGTTTGTCACGCACTAATGACCTCCTATGCCATTTTTGGTACATGTCAAATTAAGGAGCCGACTACCAGAGCGCCAAGACATAGATAGATAGATAGATAGATAGATAGATAGATAGATAGATAGATAGATAGATAGATAGATAGATAGATAGATAGATAGATAGATAGATAGATAGATAGATAGATAGATAGATAGATAGATAGATAGATAGATAGATAGATAGATAGATAGATAGATAGATAGATAGATAGATAGATAGATAGATAGATAGATAGATAGATAGATAGATAGATAGATAGATAGATAGATAGATAGATAGATAGATAGATAGATAGATAGATAGATAGATAGATAGATAGATAGATAGATAGAACAGCAGGTATTTCAGCGTAAATCCGGGACGTAAATGTGCCACCTTCATTTTCTTTTCCGCCAATAAACCTGTAATAATGAAATTCAGCGCAGTGCAGTTTTCAAAGAGTAATTCATCAGTCTAACGTTCATTAATTGTTTTACTTTACAGTAATGTTATTCAAATGCTACAAACAACCGACACTCCACGCGTGGCTGGGCGCTTTGTGTACGGAAGAAGCGTTCTGCAAGCAACGCTGATTCAGAGACTGCGTAGACTTATTCAAAGGATGCAAGGATGTCATTGGCTCTGAAATTAGTGCCGTGTTTGTCGTTTGGCTGTCTTTACGTTGGTTCCTTGCGCTGCCCGGAATCACGCATCTTCCACCGAACTTGCTCTCAATAGTTTGCTCTTCTCCAATTGAAACACTTCGCACAAACACGCCATTCCGTGACTTGGCTAGCTTTATAGTGTGCTTTCCTTTGCATTTTATTAATTTTCTGCTTGTAAATCTATTCATACATGTTAACAGGTGTACTCAGTGAGAAATTTTGACACACAACTGTAGTTCGTCTAGAACAGGGGTTGCCAACCTTCGGCCCGCAGTGCAGTAATATGCGGCATGGCGTCAGAGCACCCCCCCCCCCCCCCCATCCTAACTAACCGATAAACACCTCCCGACTACTAAGTGATGAACACCAGGCATCTCTGTGTCTGTCGGTGAGCAACCTTGTTGTCGATATTTGCGAGTTGGCTAAGGATGTTCACCACCAAAAGTCGCATTGAAAGAGTTTCTTTTTGTTTTCGTTTTTTGCTTTTAGCCTATGTGGGATAAATTGCTACCTTGTGACATGGTTGCTGGAAGTAAAGACGATTTCTATTTCAGTTTTGCATATCGTTATTGTCAATCTGCCGAATTTTTGTATTTGCCTACAATTCCGCCCCCCCCCCCCCCCATCGCCCCCCCGCTCTCTATTTGCCGTGCGGACCCGCCGTGATGGCTCCATGAAAGTCGGCCCTCCGTGTCAAACGGTCGCCGCCCCCCTGGTCTAGAACTCAAGATGCGATACTCGGACTTCCTCGTTTAGTTAAACATGTGTGATAAGAAGGGCACAATATTTTCTTTTTCCTCATTTGGCTCATTCGGTCTGCTCGTATTGCAAGCGAAAGAAACGTAGAGAGAAAAAAAATCGAAGTTATGGTCTAGCTGTCAATTAAATATAATAAGTATTGTGGCTTTACGTCCCAAAACCCCTATATGATTATAAGAAACGCCGTAGTGGGGGGGCTCTGGAAATTTCGACCACTTGCGGTTCTTTAACGAGCACCTAAATCTAACCACACGGAACTAGCATTTTGCCTCCATCCAAATGCAGTCGCCGCGGCCGGGGTTCGATCCCGCGACCTTCGGAGCAGGTGTCAAGCACCATAACCACATGACGACCACGTCGGGTGCTGTTAATGAAAATGTGCTGGCATTGGAAATCATGGGGGTAGTAGCCAAGCCACGTGTCTGGTTTACTGCATTTGGCTACGCAAAGGTGTAAACTGTGAAAAGATAAAACGCAGGAAATTAGCGTTTTTGTCGCCAACCATGAGAGTATTCCATTCTTCATACAGTACACAGTTCAATCAGGACCACATTGCTCTTCCGAGTCCTTAAAATCATAGAGTTTCTTAAAATTTACTAGAGGGGACTCTGGCGCCTCGATCGTTCAGCCACCATGGGAATGATGGGCAGTACACAAATTTGCCCAGTCTTCGTGCTTGCGGCTTCGAAAGCACTTCTGGCTTTGTTTATTGCTGTGTTTTGGTTTTGTTTCGAATAACATAACGGACTGTTGTGAACTTCGTGAGACGATTTGAATCGGTGTGCCTAAAAAGGTCAAAATGGTGAAGCGTAACTGCTAAACCTTTGCTGAACTTCGTATTGCGGCAAAGCGGATTCAGGCCACACGGAGCCAAAAGGAACGAAGACTAGGCAAGACTAGGCAAATTTGTGTACTACCCATGATTCCCATGCTGGCTGAAGAGCCATGCGTTGCAGCTCCCATAGACACTAGCGCCAGAGTTCCCTCTAGTGTATTTATAGGAAACTCTATGCCTAAAAGTTCTTTCTGCTACCGTTCCTGGAGAAAATTGTTGCTATGAGGTAGCTCGACCTACTGGTTGAAGCCATCGAGACGCAGGGGAGGAAAAAGCCTGGTTAAGCAAGTTAGGGCTAAAGTTAACGGACAAACCCGACTAGTCATTTTCCCCCTCAGAGTAAGCATCTCTGTAAGATGAGCTTCTTAATAGATGCCAGCAGAACAAGAAATCGCAAGGTCTGACTTGAGAGGCAAGGAACATTTTTCTCTGGCCTGAAAAAAAATATATGGGAGGTCTCCACGTGGCTTTATCTGAAGATCACCTTGACAGTCTCAAGTATATATACGTGCCTACAGCCATATTTATGGCCGTAGGCTCCGCGGCACTAACAACAATGATAGGGGCCAACAAGTATCATTCTTCAATGCCCTCTTGATTTCATAAGTTTATGTACTCGTTATCTACAGGGTATGTTGCATTCATGTAGCATTGTTAAACAGGTCGTCGACGCGAAATGTATGTTATTAAGCCGAGCCAGCGACCTTCTTCCTTCTCACTGGTAAAATAGAGTGCCATTTTTTTTTCTTGGGCAATACCCTACTCTGTTCATTGCACCTGTTTGGAGGACAGGTTAAGAGCCGCTAGATTTTCGGGTGATGAAAATTTTCCACTGCGAATGACGTATGATGCTTTCTGAGCTTACGGTACAACGCGGTAACTCGAAGTAAGGATTGCTTTTCGTGCGCCATCTTGAGGTGGCTTTCATTGTGCACTCCGCCGCTTTGGTAGCTCAAATGTGAAATGCAGAATAGACAGTAGCAGCATTTTTAATAGTACAGAAAACACTGGAAATCTGGAGCACCATCATCCGTTTTAAAAGTGTCAAATACTGTGAATACGAACAAAAAAAAAAGCGCTTATACAATGTGTTTTGTACAATGGCCACAGAGCGGGAAAAAAAATGAATTCCGTGATTTACGCAACGATACCTAAAAAAAGGCTTTAGAAAAGGAGATGGTGACGTTTGTGAAAAAGTAATCCCTTGTTTCTGCTATATTTAAACGAACTTGTAGTTTCTATTGTGATCTATGGGGCTTTTATTTGCTTTCTTTTGTTGACTTTGTCTCAGTTGCCTTCAATTTCGTGTATAACTCGTGTGATTCTCATAAAAATATTGCGGGATGCTGGAGCTTCGCCTTCAAGAGTAGAAGGCGATAGCGCGATCGGGCTCGATTCGCATGGCCTTCTCAATCGCTAGCTTGGTTTCGCATATCGGTGAACCGCTCAACTGTACTGCAAGAAAAAGAACGTCTGTGCGCGTCGCGTAGACAATTTCAAACCATCCTAGAATGCCTATACTGCGAGTACAGTTTTTAAGTGCCCACTACGCCATAATTCTTCCTTTTACCAATTATCGAAGTACCCACTACGCGTCCGTAAGGCGACACGCGCACATGCGCGTCTGCCCACTTTGTTGGTGCTGTTGCTATACTGATGATGGCTATTTACGCCGAAGAGCTTTGTCATGGGTGGGCCTTTAAAACACCCACTAGTTGCGCAATTCATGTTTTGACCCCTGGTGACATTCTACGCTTCCTCGGCGCAATGTTACATATGCGTTAAGGAGACTCCTCACACATCACATTCGTATATAGCTTTTTCCGAAACAGTTTCAAGCACCGGCGTGGCTGTGCGGTAGAATACCTGCTAGCCAGGCAGAAGTACTGGGTTCGAATCCCACTCGAACCAAAGATTTTCATTTTATTTATTTGCATCTATGTCGCATTTTTGTTCGCGGACAGCGCTGATTTCTGGCTCACAACCACGACGCCGACGCTGGAATGTTGTCTACGAAAAGAGGTATCTAACGCTATCGCGTTAAAACAATCGAGATATTTCAGGGCACCACACTGAACCATAAATCTGTGCCATCTCCCTGTAGACTACACTACGGTGGCGTTATTATAGAAAAACTTCTAAACTAAAAAAATAAAAATAAAAATATGCCTAGAATGGTATTAGCCGACAGCAAGCCAGGCGTCCTCTGTAGGACTGCAATGGCAGGCTCCCCAGGACCTTAACAAAGTTCCTCGTCTGTCTATCTGGACCATAGCTGGCGCAGAAAGCAACTGCGTTGCAGCTGTTCCGGGATCACCCCGCTCCCGATGACCATTGATACATCTCTTGTATGGCCTCAGCATGCTGAGAACTTCAGCAGCAGTCCACTATCCACGATGTTTATATGGGAGGAGAATTTGTTTTTCGGGGCAGCGAGAATCACATATGGATACGCAATCTGACGCATTTTTGTTTCATGCACACACGTAACATTTAAACGTCCCACGACGCGTTTGCGTCACCATTTGGCTTCAATTTGCGGGCCTGCGCGCGTAGTCCGACATGCGCATGTGTGGACCGCATATCATCTGTTCAAGTTCAGGGGGAATCATTTCGAAAACTCGCTTATATTAGGAACAGCAGCTCGATAATAGATGCTCCACCACCAGCAGCTTCTAATTCACTGAAATTAGTGTTGAGATCATGAGGCGTGACAAAGTTATTAGTTATTAAGCTATAGAGTTACTTCCAAGACATGATAGTCCAGATGACAAAGGTGTTGCATTAAATGACCGAGGAGGTTTAATGTTTCCAACCTCCTTGAAGATGGTCTCATAGGGCCCCAGTTCACATTCACACAGTATGTCCTAGTAGCAAACACCGACAAGAAATCAGACGAAACTAGACATTTAATGCTGTAAACTGTTAATGGAGAAACACAAGACACGATTTTACCATAGTTGGTGTCTCTATACAGGGACAGTTGCGATATTTTAGATTGCGTTAACGACTGGACCATCGGCTTAGAAAAATACTCCGTTGAGTCATCTGAAGTTGTTGGCGAACTCGTGACTCGTTTGGCTCTTGTTACGCACTGTAATATTTGTCGTTTTTCTTTCTTGTCTGCCTTCCTTTCTTTTTTTTTTTTTTTTTTTTTTTTTTTTTTTTTTTTTTTTTTTTTTTGAAGACAGCGCATGCCTCTGCTAATGTGGGCTGAAAGGGTGTAGGTACGGCGGAGGGAGGAGGAGGACGGGGTGGATTCTGCAATTGAGGTGAGGAAGGCGCTATTTTATTTCCATCGCTTCATGCACGATGAATTTGTATAAACAGGTTCATCTTTCTATCGTTCTCCATCTTCATTGTAACGAAGACTTTTGCATACTTTCTACGCAATATAGCTTCCTCGACAAAGAAGTTGTGATTAAGCAGTGAACTGCACAATCCTTTATTTTACAAAGCACGTCGTCCAGAGATTTCTCCCTAGCGAAGTCCCCTCTTCACCTGGCAAGCCCGACATGCAGTGATAAAGTCCCAGCATACGCGCACACGCCACTCGAAGCGGTTTAGCTCGTCCGACCCTGTTTGCTTTTCTCTTATACACACACAGCTAGTGCGCGTCGGAGAGAATGACGACGGATAACGGGTCTCTTTCGCCTTTATCACTTACCGCCCTTCGCTCTCACCGCGAATGCGCGAAATCGGGGCCACTACACTTGCATGAATGAGCAGCGTGCCACGAGCGCTCGCGAACGCCGCGCTAACCCACAGCGGCGGGCGGCGTCGCTCGGAATCCACGACACTCCCGGCTTGCCGGCGGCGTTTAACGTTACGCGTAGTCACGGTCCGCCGGCGCTTCATCCTCCCCAATGCTGCTGCCCGAGATGCTTCCGTTCTCCACTGGGCGTAAATAGAAAGAAATGGAAGCTAACGCAGCGTGGGAGGCACCGGGAAGGGGGATGGAGGGGGGGCTGTAGTCAGCAGGAGGGCTGGCCGAAACGCAGTGTCGTCGGAAGCGCACTCAGCCACGAACTTATAACCTTGCCTCCGTTCAGTTGTTCCCTTCCTGTTCCTGCGCTTGTAGCGCGAAACTTTTGTTGTTGTTCCCTTTCCCGCTGTTTTACGTGCCAAAATCACGATATCATTATGAAGTGTACGGTACGACCAGTTCAATTTTAACTTTCTAGGGTTCTATAATGTGCACCTAAATAGAAGTTTACGGGTGTTCTTTGCATTTTGTTCCCATCGAAATGTTGCCTCCGTGGCCGCAAATCGAACTAGCGTCCGCGAGCATATCACCGCTTGTGCCTTCCCGTTAACCTGTACCACGGCGGGTAGCAGAAAACACGAAATTTTCTATGCATGTTTGCGGAACCCTTGACTAAAATTAACTTTTGTAAAAGTCTTGTATATATAGAAAGGCATTCTGTGCGGACAGTGAGGCCATTGGTCAGCCTCCATTGATGTTTCTGTTATATCGTGTTTGGCCAGTTGCCGAACAACTTTGCTGACTTTCATGCAATCGTGCGCTGATTACCGCATTCATTAGGTAACGTTCGAACCATCCGTACACTTCTAGATATTTATATAATTAGTCTGCGTGCACGTGTACGTGCGTGTGCGTGTGTGTGTGTGTGTGTGTGTGTGTGTGTGTGTGTGTGTGTGTGTGTGTGTGTGTGTGTGTGTGTGTGTGTGTGTGTGTGTGTGTGTGTGTGTGTGTGTGTGTGTGTGTGTGTGTGTGTGTGTGTGTGTGTGTGTGTGTGTGTGTGTGTGTGTGTGTGTGTGTGTGTGTGTGTGTGTGTGTGTGTGTGTGTGTGTGTGTGTGTGTGTGTGTGTGTGTGTGTGTGTGTGTGTGTGTGTGTGTGTGTGTGTGTGTGTGTGTGTGTGTGTGTGTGTGTGTGTGTGTGTGTTATCAATGTTAACTGAAAAAGAAGCATGCACGTCGTCGATCGATGACTGAGCGCCTGAAAAGTTTCATTCGTTGGATGCAATATTCAACAAAATGGTATATGGACGTTTCCTACTGATTTCCATTAATATTGCTAAATGAAAACTAGTCTCTTCTGCTCTACTTTCTATATTGCCACGTACGTTTGCGAGGCAACATCATTTAGTAATTTAATAATGATATTCTTCAATCTGTCGTGTTGCAGCCCTTGTTTTTCGACACTTTCGCAAACACTTCAACATGACTCACAATTTCATTTTTCGCTAACCTTGTATTTTTACCTGCTTTAAATTTCTTGCCAGTGATCAATTATGTTGCTCCTACGCAACATAATTGATCACTTCATTTTTTGCGCACTTAGTGTTGTTGCATGCATGCTATTATTGCGCACGTGGTAGTGTTAGCATGCATAAGATTTTATTCCGGAAGACAGAGCCACTTTTTGAAATGAAAACATTATTATTCGCTACACATTCCAGAATCATGTAGCCAAAATTCCTAGAATTTGGTGAACTATCAACAATAAAACAAAATATTCAAAAGCATTATTCATGAGATACACTTTTCTAACGCTCTATATGCGATCTTTCCGCAACTCAGACTTCGTGCTGCGTTCCACTGATGAGCTTGCTGTGTTCGCAATGTGCTCACCCGTACTTCAATGGCCGTTTCTTTTAAATATCCATTGACCTTCACAGTACATATAGAAGGGAACTTCTTGACATAAGAACCATTGATTTTCGACAGCGTAGCAGCTAACATTTTCCTAGTATACGTTACCTCCATATCCAACCGACAAACATTCAATGCTATTTGAAACCCAGGATGCAATAACCTCATCCTTTGCATCTTCGCTTAATACTCGCTTTATCTGGAAGAGTACATTGTTCTCATGATATTATTCGCCAATCGAGTCCCTTGTTCTTTTTCTCTTTCATTTGCTGATTTATTCAGTCTGTTATGACGTAATGGAAATCAGTGCCTAAGGATGAGTCAAACTCGCTAAAGCTGTATTCCCGTACAGCGATGTCCTTCGTTCCTTTTAACAGTCGTCAGAATTCAATGCAAAGCTTACATGTGGTGGCTACCACAGCTGGCAGAGTCGGCCACACGTTTCTTTGTCTCTCTCTCTTGTAATTATTTTTGTATTCTTGAAATTATTCATAGTGTTTTTCTCCTACGCGTAATTTAAGCATTGTCCTCTCGTTGCCTCCCGTTGCAGTCATAATAGGCGCTTCGCACTGCGGAAAAACAACACTCGAACGAATCTTAATCGGAGAACAATAAACGGGATTCCACCGCAGCTGCAGTATCGTCGCGCTCGCCTCTCGACGACGGGGCGCTGATCAAGAACGGGCGACGCAGTCTGGCGCAGCTTATCGGACGTGGTGGCTACGTAGCACATCGCGCGCGAAAGGTACAGCGGACGCGGCCGAGACGAGACGCAGCACGAGGAGGAATAAGGCGAGCTGGATCGGGCTTATCTAGCGCGGAGAGATGTTTGCAACGACATTGCATTCACCGTCTCGCACTCCAAGCGACGATGTTCGCACTTGTTTCGCGAGGTGTTGGTGATAAGACCCGCAATGCACGGACAGATGACGCGAGACCGTTGTTTTTACAACGCCCCTAAAAGAAAAAAGGAATCCATCATAACGGCACTTTACGCGCTATACTGCTGAGATAAAGAGAGAACGTACTGGAAGTTGAGCAGTGGGGGAGGAGGAGGAGGAACTCCTGCTGCGTGAAAGGGGGGATATATAGCGGAACAACAAGAACGGCATATCATCTCGCCTCCTCTACTCATCGCGTTTGTTTTTTTGCGGTCCAAAGTACAGCGGACCGTCGTTGCAATGTCGTGATTGGCACGCAGGACGACACCGGACGTGCAGGGGCACCACGTGACCGCCCATCCTGGACCAATGAGTGAGCAGGTAGCGCTTAGCGAGGGGCACTACTTAAGCGGTGTCCCCGGTCCCGAGTCCTCAGCACGGGTTCGCCCCTTCAGCCGATGCATCCGCGCGAACGAGTTTGGAGCGACTTTTACATCGTGACTTTTCGTTCGGACCAGTTCTCAGAAGCTACCTCGTGCCTGAGACCTCGCGTTAGCGTCTACCATACTCCGGAATGGTGTCCACAGCTGCGGTCAAGTTTATGGCGGCTTCGGTGAGTCGGTCGTCCTCTTGTTCAGTTTACTTTAAAAAATCATCAACTAAAATCTAACAAGTTAAGAAGCGCCGATAAGGCACACAACTTTCGGGGCTCACCTCCACTTTCTTGAAATGAGGAATAGTGCTGCTTAAAGTGTGGTTTCCTGAACCACATCTGTTATTTTAATAATATGTAGCCTCACAGTTGATATATATGATATTTTATTGTTATCTATGCTTTGAATGGTACACACAATAACTTGTTGATTGTGTCAGGAGCAGCACTCTGAATAAAGTTGTGCGTGCCGAAAATAAAACTTATTCGTGCGTGCATTCCATGATACTGAGACTATAACAGTCCGGATAACAAAGATAAATAATTTCAACTTTTCAGAGCAGTAGGCTTGAGTGTGTTTTCCCTTTCCGGCAGAGAAACAGTATGGCACAAATTTCTTGTTTGTTGCCTGCTTCCTTGCCATACCAAGCCATTTAATTTTTTTTCGTTTTGTAGCACAGTAATACATCATATTCTATTTTGCAAGCGATTCCTGGCGATTCCAAGTGCTTGACCAACCAACAACCTTTGCACTCTGAAACAGAAGAAATAAGCAATCATTCCCGCGAACAACCAATACCTGCAGTTCTTGTCTAGTCTCGCAAATGTGCTACTTCAAATTTACAAATAGTTGTTCGATAGCACCGATATAGATAAAAGCTTCCGAACTGTCTTACGAATACCCGCACAGACCTCCAAAGCAACTAAAAAATTGAGAAAATGAATAACTAAGTATTTTGGCTAAATTGAGCTCGTCGAGGAGCTTCTCAGCATTGGTTCCCTTTGTTTATTTTACTATGCAATACTGAAGAGCAAAATGGCATACGTCACAGTCTAACATTGTCGCGCCATTTCTGCAGTGTCGGGACGTGACGAGCTTGAACCTGACTGACAGGTGTGAGTTTGTTCGTTCTGAACCATCATGTGCCTCCAACATGGGCTACATCAACTACCTAGAGGGGATCTACTGCCTCTTCGGCCCCGCGCACTTCGTGGAATCTCTCCTGCTCACGGTAAGGGCACTGTTCAAAACAGCCTCAGTGGGAATTTTCCCGATCACATTGATCATTGTTTGAAAGAAATTTCATTAAAAATATTACGTAACTACACCTGATGAATAAACTAGAAGATGTAATTATGAGTATATAAAAAGAGGGAGAACGCAATGCATCACTAAGCAATAATAATATGTGGGGTTTAACGTCCCAAAACCACGATATGATTATGAGAGACGCCGTAGTGGAGGACTCCGGAAATTTTGACCATCTGGTGTTCTTTAACGTGCACTGACATCGCACAGTACACGGGCCTCTACCATTTCGCCTCCATCGAAATGCGACCGCCGCGGCCGGGATCGAACCCGCGACCTTCGGGTCAGCAGCCGAGCACCCTAGCCACTGATCCACCGAGGCGGACACTAAGCAATACCGATGTTACGCGGCCACTTTTGATCGCGATAGGGCCTGATCCCGATCCCGATTGGTTCCCTTGCGCAAGCTGCAAAAGAGTGCCAAACGCTGTTGAGAAATTTGATCCTGACCGGACTCGATCGCGATCAGCAGTGCACCGTGTGACACCTGTGCAAGTTACAGTCAGCGTCATCACCTTCAAAATCTGCGCTCCAGTTACATTCGCATTGCGTCAGACAAATGCACCTCACATGAACATTTTCTACCTCTATCAATAGTCACAATGTGCTGCCAAAACGTCGACTGAGTCCCGCTTCCCTTTATAACCGTTTTTCTATCTTGCGCACTTGGCATTACGTCACTTCGCAAATTCCATCACTTCCTCTTAATGTTAAATGTTTCAGTTTAAAATAAGCGACATCTTCTCTAGAGGTTCATTTTTTTTTATTCTTCAAGCTGAATGTTGTCTGTGTCGATTTCCAGCGGGAACATTCTCGCTAACACCCCAGTTATTCAGCTTCGAAGGTGTAAAATTGCAACTTGCGACTACAAAGACGGAAAAAATTGATTTTCAATACAACCAGCTCTAAGATATTAATACATTTATGATCTTTTTTCTTCATCTGGTTTTCACTTCAGAGATTCGTTTTACTGCCTAATCATTTGGGAGAGCTGCAACTCATGGAACGCTAGAGCTGCTAGATTTTCTTCCCATGCTGGTGCGCGCAATAAACAGCTGCGCCCTTCGCATCACGTCGTTAAAGCATCATGCGCCGCATGGGCGCGACAGGAATTGCCCCAGTTTATGGATGTCCCTCAGACAGCGTCGCAGCCGTAGTTATACGTAGTTGTGTCGCAAACAAGGTGCTATGAAGCATCTTCCCAGATAAGAGCCATTCCAACGACCAGAAGGTGGGAGAGGGATTATGCCACGGCGTGCATAACGGTGATGACGTGTATTGCATCATAGATTTGTCTCGTTTTGAGGTAAATCAAAATCAGGAATTAGGGCCCCGCCACCGCGAGCAAAGTACGCGTTATCATAAAGAACTGTATTGTGTTAATAGGTGAAGTTTCGTTGGGGATTTTAGTCGTCATGTTTAATTGACGTAGTAAAGCTACAGTTCTTGCGAAACGTGATATCAGTAGTTGGTGCTTATACATCGCACAGGGATAAAATACCCGAGTCACAGTGCTTTTTGTTAATGTCACAGTAGCGTGAGTTTAACAAGATACGTGAGTTTGTAAGCGGCTAAGGTAGCACAAAAATATTCAGCGTTACGAAAAAAAGAAAGGCGGCAAGAATTATTTTTTTTTAAATATTTCTTCCTTGGATTATTGGCGCACGAAAGCTGCGGAAAGCTCTTAGAAGTTAACAATGCGACAATGGCGGTTCGCAATCTTCGACGGGAATTACTTCTCACCAGATTCGACATTAACGAGCTTAACGTGTTGTTTTGAAGGTTGTTAAATTTGGGGCACCAATGTTCCACGTGTTTCTTAGTAACTAATTACACGAGCAACACATCCTCTTTTGTTTTTGTTTTTTTTGTCTGCGCCTAAACTACTGCCCCCCCCCCTCCCTGTGAATTCGTTCAGTTGGGCTTTAGGTGTTACTGGCCGTGGTATCAAATGGTTCTATAACTAACCCCGTTTTACCAGTGGCTTGCTTAGATACGGTTGAAGATTTTAAGTGCTTAGCACTTCAGGGCCCCGTCTTGTTGTCCATCCACTGTCTCATGTCACATGGTCACGCACCGGTCAATGAAGGCCTGAAACAAGGCTAACAATGCTCAAGACCAATGAAAAATAAACTAACAATGTCTACAATAATATGTACTACAGCAGTAACCAAGAAACCAAGAATTAATAGCAGAGATTCAGCTAAAATTGCAAAAAGCGCTTCTGAAACATCTGGTTGATCCCCGCATCGTGCAAGAGAGGGCGCCATACCCCCTTGACAAGCGCACGATTGCGAAGGGAATCGCTAGGCTTCCCCGTGCTACGCAACCTCCTCAGGTTTCATGGTAGTGGAGCTGCATGAATCGCAGGATTTAGAATTACGCCAAGACCTACACAAGAACAGCATTTTTAGTTAACGCTTCTTCAGCACGACCTGCTCAGTATTAACAGGAAGGTAAAAAGGGGTTAATACTGCTTGCTTTGCGGCATTCTAACTTGTTTTTGTGTTCCATTCTCTCCGTATCACTTGGTTGATTAATGCATTATCCATTTTCTACTCGCAGGTTGTGTGGTTGCTGGTGCTGTTCGTGGCCCTCGGCGTTACGTCTGGTGACTTGTAAGTGACCATCACTGCGTTAGCATACCATGACTACCGGTCTTGTCATATCCTGTGTTGGCATTAATTTTTACCCGTACACATTTAGTTGCTACGAAAGCAAGTGCAAAATTTAATTAACAGATTAAATTTCCGCATAGTGAGTGAATATAATGTGTTGTCTATCATGAAATTTGCCAACGAGAATGTCAACAAAAATTCAAATTACTGCTTTGTCAACCCGCCTAATGGAACATCAAGAGAATAGCGAACAGAAAAGGGGAATGCATATAGTGTGTTCTTTTAATTCAACGAAGACAGAGCCACTTAAGTTAAAACGTTCGTAACACAGCACCACCTTTTCTGCTACACCGGAATATATGTGTAAATTATGCAGCAACTAGGATAATGTTTCTTCTCTAACATTTTATTCTAACATACAACAGTGTGTGACACTATACTCATTTGGTAATAAACTGCTCATGTCCATATATCCAACAATCAAGAGAAAAGTGACAATGTTTTTTCAATTTCTTTTTTCCAGCCTGACTCCAGCGTTGTTCGTCATCTCAAAGACCCTACGCATGTCCCAGAACATGGCAGTATCCTTTGAACTGCAAAACTGTCATCTACATTTGCTCGACTAAAATGCCTGACGATAGTCGAAATTGTCGTCTTTCCTGGAGGCTTTCTTCGTTAAACCATTTGTCTTTTTTTTTCTTAATACGTTTCATACTGGGAGTAACTTTTGATGTTTTCTACGTCTACAGCGCATTTTTTTACCATCACTTGCAAATCCATTTTGCATAATTTTTTACCAAACGATTTTTTTTAAGTTGATGGCACTAGCAAAATATTATTTTAATATTTGTGCTTTAAAAGAAACAACTTCACATTAGTGTGATAGTCCTGTTAGCGAAATGTTGTAGCCTGTTAATTGACGTGCTTTATAACAGGGTAGTACAACATATCTTTATGTCGAAAATGCCTTGACTAAAGTTCATGGCGTCACACTCCTCGCATTCGGCAATGGCTCTCCGGACATCTTCGCTGCCCTGGCAGGTGTGAGACAAGGATCATACGAGCTTGTCATTGGAGGCCTTGTAGGTGCGTTCAGCTCGATAATCCTTCATGAAATTTGTTTAATATACACTGTTGCACCATTACATGCAAGAACAAACACCTGTTTATAAATTTAACGGGTTAAATCATGGCAGTATGTGAGTAACACGTTCATTTATCGATTAAATGGACTACTGAACGTTTTGCAGAACAAATCTTAAACTCGAAGTGGATTGCGCTTCCTTGCAAGTCAGGCAACGTCGTCTTCTTTTTTTTTTTGTCTCAGTGACGTAAAATACTCGACCAAACAGTCAAGAACGTACAAACCAATATCAGGCCAAGCATCAGTCAGCGATGCACAACACAACAACGACAGCTGTACATTACTAGGGGGTAACTCATGCCCCCCCCCCCCCCCCCCCCAGTAATGTTTATTTGTTGTTCTTTTGTGCATAGCTGTCTGTGGACAGAGGGTTATTGCTGTATCAAATAAACAAATTAAATGCGATGAGAAAGGGCTACGAAAGCTCTAGTTCTTTTAGGGACGTTGTAAATATCAGGGTCACAGTACTTGCAGAAGGTATTAGCAGATCTTATGAAGTCTAGGAATATAAAAATAATTCATGCATGAACGTTTACTATTACCTAATCAGTCCTATTAGCATCAACTGGCTTCACGTAGTATCGCGCTATCGAGTTCGCTCCTTAACAACATGAGGAAAAGCTTCGTCATGGCTGTTATGAACAAGCTTTATTCCCGCAACGTGAAATGTTATTTCCAGCATGAATCATTTCTACCAAGGGTGATATGTTTTCTTCTGCGCAGGTGGTGGGATATTCGTAACCACAGTTGTTGCCGGTTCGGTGTTCCTCGTGGCGCCCTTCAAGCTGGCCTCCCGACCATTCATGAGAGACATCGTGTTCTACTTCTCCGCCGGGGCTTGGGCCTTCTACTTGTTTTACACGGGAGCGATCACCATGATGCACGCTATAGGTACGGCCAAATCTCTTTTTATTGAAAACCTTTTTTGAGATAACACAGGGCTAAATAATAATATAATAAGAATGAAGAATTGAGAAGCAAGGGTCAACTCACGCTTACGGTTCACCACTCGTAATGTTTACTTTCCGCGAGGAAGAAATAATTCAGGTCTTGATTGACGTAGGCATTCCTAATTTATCGATCTAAGAATGTTCTTGTGTAAGAGTATGCTCTGTGAATCCCGGCGTTGTAAGATGTGGCGTAATTCAGAGCACGAACTCGTAAACAGGACATATTTCAGGAAAACTGAGACATGGACTTCTTTAAGTGTCAAATTACTCAAAAACGATGTTAGCAGCACTATTATCCAACTGCCAAGTACGTCCATAGCATGTTGCCAACCCTAAAGAAAAAAGTCAAAAGCAAAATCATGAATGAGCTTTTTTGTGAATATTCTGTTGTCACAGTGAGTAAACCAGAATTCTAGAGTAGAGTGGTCTTTATAAAGATGACCGAACCCTAAGTAGAAACAAAACCGGCATTCAGCTCTGAAAGACGGAGTTTTCTTTCTTAACGCGCAGGTTTCATCTGCCTCTACTGCGCATACATTTCTGTGGTCGTCGTGAGCGGAATAGTTTACCAGAGGTACCTGGCCAAAGAGCATGACCGCCAACAGCGAGACGAAGAAAAAGCGTGCCACGACGAAAAACCCCCCAAGAACGGTAGGTGCTTAGCCGTTGGACCAACGCTACTGGCGCTGACGGTTTGCAGGCTCGTACTGTCAAACCGGACGAGCGCCATGTCTTGCGTCGGCAGCGCCATCTCACCTCGGTGCCTGTCGCCCGGATCGTGCGCGTGGGATGCAGAAACCTGTCTCCGAGCTTTTGGCAGACGGCTTCGCGCTAAAGTGCAGCGCAAGTGCCCTTTTCTCCTTTGGACAGGAGAAGGTCTTCCGAGACCCGCGTTGGTAGCGCGCACTTTCACCCAGAGGTGTGGCTGCTAAAAGACGGATTCGGCGTTTCTGTGCCTTCACAACGCACGTAAGGTATACAAAAGCTGTCCTTTCGAATTTTTTCGGCACTTTCCCTTTCGCCCTACTGTTCTCGCTGAGTATGACGGTCCTTGGCGTCTTTGTCTCCCTTGCAGGACTACCTCGAGAGTCGTAAGCTCTCCGAGTTCTCATATCTTTTGTCGTTCTGGCTGTTGGTACTTGTTAAGTTGTTTTTGTCGCTCGGTGCGAGGGCTCTGTACTGTATCCAGGGCTCAAGAGAGTCTTTATTATGCCAGTCATTTTTGGCGTTCCTCGTTCTTTTCTACCTTCAGTGACCCTCTCCTTCGGCGCTTTCTTTGATCCTCTAGATGTGTGCAGTTTTGCAAAAGGAATGCTGTTTTGATTCACGCTTGTTCGGTGCTGTTCTTGTGACAACGTTGTGGCCGTTTTCTTTTGTCTAGAGTGCATCCATGTTCTTGACATCAAGGTGCAAGAAAGCAGTCTTGGGGTAGTTCACTTTCGTGAGATCAAGAAAAGAATTAAGAAAAAAAGCCATGAGCATTCGACTGTGAAAACTTGCACGAAACGCATGTCTTGCATGATGACTTCTCTTTGGGTGTGATATGTCGTAAGCATGCTGCCTGATCATTGCGGATATTTCGATGCCTGCATGAAAGCATGCCACTGTCGACTGTAGCACCTTTTATGGACATGCACGTCGTTCAGCCGCTGTGTGAACTTTCTTTGCTTGTTTGTGAAAAGCCACTTTGACACAGATCGTTAAGCCTGCAGTTCAAGAAAAAAGTACAACATTGAGATGGCTGAAGTTGCATGAACAACATGCCTCGTGAGATTTGTGCTTTTCTCCTTGGTCACGTTGTTGTACTTGAGAGCCAAGTCGCTTGCATATCCTGCGTTCGAGTACTGCATTTTGCTAGCCAACTCAGAGTGCTATTGGCATGCGATTTGTATTCGTAGTCATAAACAAAAAGATATAAAAATGGAAGAGTTATTAACATATAGACTCCGTATTTGTGTTGCTGTCAGGATAACTAATGCCGTGGTTTTAAAATCTAAACAAAGAATACTACGTAATCTGAATTAGTTGGCATAACGAGTTGCATGATAACTTATTCAGAAGTAGGCCCTGAGCAAAGCGCTGCTTGACATCTGTGTTTACTTCAGAGTGAAACCGAAGCGCTGATTTTATTTCAATCTCAGAATGAATGCGAAGTGCTCGAACGCAGGACAAATGCCTTAATTCTTGGGTCTTTGTCTTCCAGGCACCCCAGCGCTAAGGTGGCGCCTCACCGCCCACAGTGTGGTGTCCCGCCCAAGAGCGTTATAGCCCCCCAAAACACACGCATTGGCAAATGCCACCCGTAAAGCTTAAGACACAAAATGAGTACGTACCACATGGCCAACTCACCCCACAAAAAAGAGAAAACCACCAGGTATCACATTCTTGGTCACAAGAACAGGTACATCGCTACAGAGTCAATAAAAATGCAACGCGGACACGTACTTTGCATTTAGCATAAAGGGACACCGAGAAGGCCAACGCAAAGACACGTCCGACGCAAACGCTGCCGCCTCTCCGGATCGTTTGTGTAGGAAGATAGCGAGTGCGAACGGGGAGACTGCGCGTGCGTCCAGCGTGTTCTTGTGGAGGTCTTCTCGAGTCCGTTTATGGTAAATCTTCACTGGTATATATCCTCGAAGGTACCTGTTCTCACAATCTTCTTGCTCTATTAGTAACATATTGCCTGCTACGCTATTTCATGTGCTTCTCTTTGGCGCTTCCGTTTCGGTTACAGAAGCATCCACAGGTGCAAGCGAACTGACGTTCAATGGAAGGCGGCACGTCTTAGATGACCCCGAGCGAGCCTACGTAGTGCCAATTGGTGAGTACACCCGCTATCATTGGCAACTTCTATTAGTGTCCAGTTTTTCGACAGTCAGAACTTTATTTGCTGTTCCGTACGAATACTTCGTCATAATTACACTTCTCTTTAAGCCGTGAGGGTATAAATAGTGAACAACAAAGTGGCGAAAGTAACGTAACAAGGGCCGAATTTCCAAAGCTTTCCGTTCGTAAATTATCTATGCTATTGGCTAGGCGGCTAGTGTAACTTGAATGCTCATTTGAATCTACTTACATGAAAAATTTAGCTTTCTAGTACAGTAAGAAACTAACGGCCCTTGTGCCTCACAGAGGCATCTGGCATTGTGAATTCAGACCCAGGGGTGGGATTCACAAATCGTTTCGTTCGCGTGTTTGACCATTGGAGAGATGCTCCCAGTAACAATATCCGGCATCAAGGTTGACTGGAACTTCCTGTTACTAATAATTCTTGATTAAGCGATTTTAAGTTACTTTCTCAGGCCCATATCTGTAGTCGTATGCGTTTCTAAAAGTTAGTCGCATGCGTGTTGTTGTTAGACTATTTCCGTCTAATGCGGTTTTTTTTTTCTGCAGCCTTCAGATATTTGAAGACTGAACCGAGCAATGACATTGAAGTTGCCCAGAAATACACAGAGCCAGATCCCGATGAGGGCGTCTATTACATCAACCTCGGCGCTGACAGCCTTGAGGAGGAAGTCGACGGTGAGTTGATGGTTTCGCGATGAATCATGTCAAATCAATCACATCATTTTTTTTATTTGTGTGGAGGAAAAAAAGGAGGAAGCAACATTAAAATTGCTGCACTGAGCTGCCCTCTTAGTTAAAAGGAGTGTGCATGGCTGTACTTTGCTGATTCAAGCAAAGTTTATATAGATGAGAACACACTGTACATCAAAGAAAGCGTACCACCAGCACTCGTTGTTGTCTCGTGCTGGCAATTGTTGATTACTAATGGCCAATGTTGTATTGCTGGCTAAGAGATGGCCAATGCTGGGTATTAATGGTAAATTGATTGCTAATGTCGCATATCGAAAGTTTTAATAGCGATGCTGTCTTCATTCCATGTCAGTGCAACGTTTGACTTGCCTGCCAATGTCAAAGTAATCTCTTTTCTTTTCTTTTTTTTTTAGTGGACACGCTTACCATTGCCGTTGATAAACCAAGGAGAGCCTCAAAGCTGGACAAGGCTCCTTGCATCCCAGAGGAAGAGGAAAAGAGCTCAACGGGCCTTGTACTGGACGTGATCAACAAGCTTCTCTCCGTTAATTTGGACGAGAAAGAGAAGGAGCCGTTCCTGATGTACCTCGTCAGCATCTTTAAGGTAGCTGCCTGTTCCGATTTCATTCTTGCACTGACACTTTCGAGCAGTCTGAAATAATAGGCGCTTCGGCAAATGAAGTTGAACCGAGGAGGCGAGGTTAAGGGGGTGTTCACTATTGCAATATTTGCGCTCTGCCCGGCGTGATTGGCGAAGTTCGGGATTTATTGACTGATTTAGTACAATAACACACAATTTAATAAACATCGATGTGCAATTAAGGTTTACTTCCAGATACACTTTTCTTATCTGGATTTGCACGTTGGACTGAAGCACGGTAGGGAGGCAGCAGGGTATTAGCCAGAAAATATTTTCGCGGAGGTGGAAAGCGGGTTTCAACTACCCCTATGTATGTCGTGTGTGTGTTTCTATGTGTGCGTGTATATAACACATGAAACATTTCTGGGGGGAGGGGGTAATGAACCCATCCCCCTTTCCCGGCTGTGCAAGCGGTAGACAATACAATTCGGTGTTAGTAACTCCCTGCAGAGAATTTATCTCTTTTTCTTTTCTTCGGCATGAGTCGTGTCGGGGATGTTATTTGCAGAAAAATATTAACTTCTCCGATCTTTCTAGTGTAGAGGATCACAATATGAAGAGAAAATACAAAGTCGCTCGGGAAGCTGATACAACGTAGAAAGGTTGACCGTGCGATGGTACTTCACATTTGTTGATATAGTCGTGTTCACAATGTTATCTGCCCTTAGCATGCTCTTTAACGTGTTTACAAAGGAACAACACTATCCACGTTGTCAATAAGTCGAACTGAGTCCGAGGAGTTTAGAAAAATCTACGCATGAACAATAAGCGCAAACAGTTTAACCGCATAGTTTGCTTGGTCTTCATTTTCGTTCACCCGAGGCATTGCAGCAAGTTCATGATGCAGAAATGGTAGCCGTGGTATACCGGTGGCTAGACATCTATAAAACCATACGTGTTTTTAAATGCAGCGTAAATGTTTTGACATAATCGCATATTACACTTCAACTTGAAGCAGCCTTAACAAGAAGTCATACTATGATGCACGCTATATGTATTTCGCAATTGTGCATGATTTCGCCTTGGGTTCCCTAGTCTGACATGATGGTAAGAACCAAACGGTGGTACGGTATCACAGCAGCCACACCCCTTACACTAACTACATTCAGAATTCGTTTTGCTGTACCACTGTTTGGTTATACCGATGGTATTGGTGGCAAGACAACTGTTCTCGTAATCTGCCCTCGTGGCAGCTGCTTTTTCAGTAGCCATGTCGTTTGGGACACTGCACAGAATTCCAGATTGGTCCTCCAGAAAATTATCATTCGCTCCCGCGTAAAGATAAGTACAGATAACTCAAGGAGGTACAGGAAGATAATCCACCATAACATATGCTGCGACAAAATTGTGCCACACTAAGCACACCCCAAAGCGTGAAGAAAGCATCCTTGAGTAGCAAGCGGTGTCGGTTCTTGTTAAGTTTTCTTCTTTTCATATGCATGTAGTGTCTCTGCGCAACAATAAATAGGAGGAGTAACTCCATCTGTGTTGCTCTTCTTCTTCCATAGATCCCTGTGTTTTTCACTCTGGCAATAACAACTCCAGTGGTGGACCTCACGAAGAAGAACAACAACTGGTGCCGCCCTCTCAACGTGATCCACTGCATAACAGTCCCTGTGCTTCTAGTCTTCGCCTTTGGGCGTAAGTATTAATTTCGTGGATTGTGTAAAACCAAAACATAGTATTTTGTATCATATTTACGAGCTTTTTGTCCCGAAACTATGGAGAGAACTTGCATGGGCACACTCATTTACCGACTATGCATGCTTAATCATTAGATTATGGATTGGATCGTTTCCATTTTTCTTTGGGACTACGTAATGACCCTAACGTCTCTTCTACACTGTGCTCAAGTTGAATTCAAACCGGTTAAAGCTGTCCGCATAAACGTGTGCTTTCCACGTTCACGTCGAGTAGTACCATAGGCCCCTTCTACAAGGACTAATTTAAAAGGGGAGGTCAGTACTATATGAAGAGTACTACGGGTTTGCATGTGCCATACGACGCTTGTTGTTTTGCGTCTGTGTCAATGCGACAAAGCTGCCATAAATTTTGTCGCCTTAGATTGCCGTAACCTCGGAACATTCGTTTATTTCTATCTGCCGTTGTGTCATTCAAAACTTAGGTTCTGAACCCACTTAATGCGGCCTACCTCATGCTCTGAACCATAGTAGCATAGGCGATTGGAGCACAGGGTAGCTAGTTCTTTTCATTGAGACAGAGTCATGCAGTGTTAAGTAAGATGTGCAGGAGCGAACGGGAACGTGCATGGTCTGTGGAGCCCGATGGGAGGCTGGTATTTATGCTCTCGACCATGTATATAATTTACGGACATTGTGGTAAAGGCATACTAAAAAAGTTTGGGACTTGTCTTCACCATCCTGTTCTCGATTTTGGCGAAATTGGGAACCTTCTAATTAACTTTGACTTGCAGTGGGCAAAGTGGAGATCGGCGGCGTGGTCCCCCCTCTGGACGATTGTTGCCGCTGTAGGTTCTCTGATTGCAATGGTCGTGCTGCTCACGTCTGAAAATGACAAGGCGCCCAGGTATCACTTCGCCTTTGCCTACGCCGGCTTCTTCGTTGGCGTCGTGTGGATCTACGTCATCTCCATGGAAATCGTCGTTTTGTTGCAGGTGAGTGCAGGTGCCGGAAATGACGCAATTTCTTTTTCCCCTGTATTTGGTTCAACAAAGTGACACTCTACTTGATAAACATTCTATATATTGGGCTCGCTCGAAGGTATATACAGAAGCGGTTGCGAAGCACCAAATTGAAAAGTACACGTTATGAAACTTTCTGGGGACTTACATTACCCTGTGCTTTCATATCTTGGGCTAGCACACTGACTGTCAAATAGTATAACGTGAGCTTGCTGACCGGTTGCTTACCTGTGCACTGTGGATCAACACTACACTTACCGATACGTAGAGAAGAGTGGGTTGGTTCGAGTTCTTCTATAAAATGCTGTCGCGTATTTTCGGCGAAAATTTGGGACACAGTTTTATATCAGGTTTAGTGGGCTTAAATAATAAATTACAACGTTGCTGGCATCATTCCAATGTGCATTGTTCATCAGCATACACCTACTACATGTACCGATCACTGCGTATAATTCGCCCATCACTCACTGTGAATTACGCAGCACTTATGCAAAAGCCCGTTTGTAAGAAGTGCATACCCCATTCTTTGCGGCACGGCTGAAGTGACCATGCTACGAACAATTAAAATGAACTGTTCTGATCGTGATTCTCATTAAGAACTGCAAAATTCGGGCTGTTAATTGTAGTGACTTCACTGACATACCTGTATTATGAGGACGTAAATGTTCGCAATAACATGTTATGCTAAGCACTCTTTAGCGCATGAGCAGCGATTCTCCTTATCATGTAATTTTCATAACCTAAATCCAATGTTGCTATTTTTTGCAGGCCGTTGGCATTGTGTTTCGCATTAGTGATGCAATACTCGGACTGACAATACTCGCATGGGGAAATGGTCTTCTAGGTAAGTGACTGCATTGCTGTCGAGCTCAGATAAATAGTGCAGTAATGTCTCAAGAAGCAGTGATATGCACCTGCTTGAGTGAACAACAAGAGGCACCCATTGCAAACTTAAGGTTCGGAAGGGCAGCATATATGTTGTGCATTCAAAGACCTTGTGCATTCAAAGACATCCAAAGACCTTAACAGAAGGTCTTTGGATGTCCTCCCCGGCCTGCTACACCAGGGTGTAACGCGGTAATTTCTTTCACTTAATTCAAATAGCTTAAACAGTAAGAGTCTAAGCCTAAAACGTACAGGCTCTCCTTAACTAGGCATATTACACTGCCCGAATGCATTACCACGAGGCTAATTATAAGTATTCAGTGTACTTTTATTCAGTATGAACATCAACCCTCTATTTGAGTTTTGGTGAGGAAGACAGACAGACAGACAAAGAACTTTATTGAAGTCCTGAGGGACTAGGTCAATATTTTTAATGCTATCAAATGCAACATTGTTTTCATGCATGTGGCTTGTGAAATGTGAAATGTGATGCTCGGTAAAATGTGATGTGTGGGGAACACGTATATAGAACATTCCTTCTCCAATATCCTTCGTTTCCAGACTTTCTTGCCAACGTGAACATCGCGAGGAAAGGCTACCCACGGATGTCTATCTCGGCGTGCTTTGGAACACCCTGCCTGAGTATCCTTTGACAAATCAAATGCTTTCTATGTACAAATGGTTCTCCGTATACGTATCAAACTACACCATTTTTTAATGTTAATGTCGGTGAGTTTTTCCTAGTCGTGATTCCCCCACAATGAGCACCTTGAGAAGGTGATGCAAGCCCATAACAAATCTGTCACCTCGTAAGTTTTATTGCCTATACTATTTGCTGCTACCGAGAAGGCATTTCAGTCCCGCGACATTATCTTTTTTTCTTCAAGAACACGTCTGTGGTTCATCTAAATGACTACATACAAAGGCAGTCCCATTACAAGTGACTGCCTTGCGCTCACCACATGGCAGTCTACTCCGCGTATCAATTTTACAAGACTACTATCCCCGACATTAGGGCTCAAGCTCGCTTGGAATTTCTTTATTGTATCAGCATGTATTCGCACAGTCTCCTTAACAGCTTCCTACAGCTCTTCTGCTTGGTGTTGGAATTCCGTCCATTATTCAGTTAGCAGGAACAAACAACGTTCTTGTGGTGAGTATACGAAATATTTTTGACCATATTTTTTCATATGGTCATGTTACAGTGCTACAGTGGTGGCTAAACATGTCTTGATGCTTCTGCAAGATTATTATTTTTTCACAGCCGTCAATGCGGAAGATTGACGGCTGTGATTACTTCTGATGTTCATTTATTTATATCTTTATTTAGAGCTTAATGAGAGCTTAATTAAAGCTTAGTTGTTTTATTTGGGGCCACACAACGGCCTCTTTCGTAACAATCAAGCAACATTCTGCTACATTCAGGTACAGGATTAATTTGTGGTAAATGCTTCAGAGATTATAACAAACGAGACGTAATTAAAGTCGTGTGTTTGTCGTCCCAATGCTGCACCATGCATTCTGATGGGCCTTGCAGTGAAGGACTGCGTAGTACCTCTGATCTCCTTGTGTACCATAAGGTTACATAAATATCAATAGTTGAGTCTTCTTAATTTCTCCCGTATCAAAATAAGGTGTCTGTTGCCGGAAAGCGAACCTAATTGCGATGACATTGTCCGATTTATATACATTTTTTTTCATTAAATCATTCCTTGGAATACTGCAGAGGATGCACCGATTTCATTTTATTAAGACTCTGTTCTCTCTCTGTATTTTTCTTCTTCGCCAGCTTCACTACACCAAGCTCATCACGGTGCTCTTCTCCGGATTAGCCACCAGCCTACTGTCTTCAATGGCCACGATGCTGGCCACACGCTTCGAGAGCAAGCGCTTCTACGGTGGCGTGCTTCTTGCCATCTATTTCACGTTCCTCGTCGTCGCCGTACTCGTTGAATCCGGATTAGTGTGAAGAGACACACACACAGAAGAACACACAGGTCATACACTAAGCATAAAATGTGTAAACTCAGTTTACTGCTGCCCTAAATTGCACAACGGAAGGAAACGCGTGCGCCGAGTATGATAACGCGTTTTCCCCAGGTGCCACACATGTGTCCTTTAAACCACTTCATCAATCTTGCAGTGGTGGTTAACAAGAGGGCGTGGTAGTAACTGCACAAGTTTAGGCTCCAACAGTGAGTCAGTGAGCAGAAGCGTGTCGAGCTCTGCGGGAGAGTTTACCGGGCATTCGTGCTCTCAGCCAGTCGCTGTTTTTTTTCTCCTGTTCCAGAGAGCTGGCCTTTTTAATTGGCGAAACGACATGACGTCCACGCTTGCACATGACAACCAAACACAAGATACACGCGAAATAAACAACGCGAGTTTATTAGCCACGGTTGGTTAATTTTTGCATTCTTCGGCAGACTCCCATTGTGAGCGGCTTAACTCACGCGGGTCGTCTCACCGAATAGATGCCACCGTGAAAATACGCACACACAAATACCACACGAGTGCTCGTTCTTAATTGCATTAATTTTGTACAAAGCAGAAAACCATGACGTCTGTCTGCTTGTGCGTGTGGAGGCTCGCGAAGGAGATGATGATTTTTGTTTTGTTTTGTTTTTTGCGTTCTGTACAAGCACGACCAGGCTGCGCGTTGTATGCTCTTGTATTTCATTAGCTTCTGAGAGAATTCTTCGCTGCGAGCGGATTATTTTTTGTATATTTTTGCGTTTCTGTGCTGCTGGTGATGGTCAAGCATTCGCTTCTGGGGCGGCATTTAAAAGGGACCCTGAAACGAATTTGACGATAATGTACAAGCTTCTTTAGCATGTAGCGTCAGTCCTTCGAATCGTAACAGGCCAAATCATGGACTCTGCGTAAAGCCTGTAATTTATTACAGGGCTTTAAACACCCACTGCGATACAGATCGCAGCCGCAGCACCACGTTGACTTTTCACCCCTTCATTTGGGACTCGGTACTGTTTGGTGACATCACTCATGCGGCGCATCAGATTGGCTTCTTAGCGTCTGTAAACCAGAAGAAAGAACGTGAGTGGCAGCGTTTGTGGCGGCACCTGTTGGCGTAGAGACCTAACAGGCAAGCGAGGGATGTAGCCTCCGCGATCTTCCGCGTGCCAGCGGAACATCGCGGAAGGCAGAGCATAGTCCGACTGTTCGGCGAAGTTGTTGAGGAGGAAAAGCACGGCTTTGGAGGAGTGTAGCCCTTCAATGTCCCGTAGTTCCCTCGATACAAGGTGCTACCTCTGTTGCGAATAATTTACTCGAGTTCAAGCCTAACCGCTTACAAAAATTTCAAAACCGTTTCAGGGACTCTTCAACGTGGTTGTTGTGGGGAAACTGTTCATCAATATTTATTTATTTGCATTTTCGTAAGACCCAAGTATACACACTGGTTGTTTCTGAAGCTCTTTTGAGCCTGTATTTGTTTCTCGAAACGTATACACATTATTTATGTCGCGCGTGAAAAATCTGCATCCTTCATGTTACCGGACTTGTACGACTCCTGTGACTGGCAAGATTTCCTTTTCGAGTGCTTTTTTTTTCGAGAATTTCTGAAAACTAACTACGTCGTTAGATCTGAAACGTAATGTTTTTCCTGTTCTGTTTTCTTTTCTTTACCTGCGCTATTCTGAATCTCTCCCAGTTCGGCTCTAGGTAATGGTTGCGTTGTGCAGGTATTGCACACTTCACCGCCAACACAACCAATAGTCCTACATATTTCGTTCCCACAATGCCGTTTCCTTCTTGCGGCATGACTTTCGATGAAAAAGCTGGCTGTGTTGACGCCCAGACTGTGGTGAATAAGCAAGGCAGCTATGAACACAACGAACATGAAGAGGCTTTTCTTCCTTCAAGTGCACCCATGGTCTGGCGTTTTCCGAAATCTCTCATGTGGATACGTATGAGCTGTAACGTGGAGTTGCTTGTTGAGACTGTTTTGCACATGCATTTCTTACTTTTGTATGATTGTAACATGAGTTGCCATTTTTGTTTTGTACTGACTGCAATAAATTCTATTGGTTGTTCCAAATGGCTTCATGTTTTATTGATCAAGATCTACTATGCTTCTTCTGAGCATGCACAGGGTTGATCAAAAGTTCCATGGCCTTATTGTTATAGGATTACACGGTATAGTGGCTTGAGAACTTTTTACCAGATCTGTATATACTATTTACGTGAACTATGTAAAGAGGTGTCAGCAGATGAAACTTTTGCTACCTGTTGTGGTAAGGAGCAATGAAGGCAACAATATGCCACAATATGTCGTCAGTCTGCATATAAACAATTTCAGCAACATGACTTCGGTAGCGTCCGAATTTCAAAACGATCTATATACTGTTATGTGTGCTTAACAATACGCACACATAAAAATAGCAACAGTCTTTCAATGTTAGGTGAGGTGGACCTCAAGGTCCGCCGGCTACAAGGCTGTCTTGTGGGACAAAAGACGGCACGTCCGAAATGAACACTTTAGTGCAACATCATGAATGAAAAAGAACAGATGACTTCGCGCCCTCGAGTGAGCGGCAGCTCATGAGGATCAGTCGCGATGATGATGAATGGCGCTTGCTAGGTTTGTGAAGACGAAGTTCCAACATTCGGCGTACGTGAGAGACGCACGCTGTGCGTTATTAGTGGCATGAGCAACGCGTGACACTCTTGTCCCTCGTCCATGCACTTCCGCTGGAGCACTTACTTGCGGTATTCCGTATATTCAGACTACTTATTTTAAAGAGCTGGACTGGTACGAAATCAATGGTTCTTGTTCAAGTTAGAGTTATATTGGCTACATATAATATCAGAGCATAAGCTTGCTTAAGACAAGGACCAATTGACTGTCAGGTTAGTTAACTAAAGTTTAATTGACTGAGCTTATTGAAAGAGCAGGCGCTTTTCTTGCAAGCAGCTGGGATCTTGGCGGCACCTAGGGGAGAATATCTAAACCACACGCTTCTTTCTAAGTGGCCTCTGTGATCCGCTTCGGCAGAGCAATGACATACAGTCAACCTAAGTAAAACACCAGAGAACAGGAACCCCGACGTGACATCCGCCTTTTTCACGATGCCATGGCACATGCGCCGTTCCACTGGTGGAAAAGTCACTAAGCATCTCTTCATCTCGGAGGCTTTCCTTCTGCAGATACTGGTTGTCTCGGCCCCTTCCGAAATCCTACCAGAACGGCAGAGGGCAGCCCAGAAAAATGAAAGAGGCGGATTGCCACTACCAGACACTTAAGTCAAGGGTTAGGGCAGCCTCCATTTTTTTTACCTCAATTCATACGCCGACTTTCAACATTCTCACGAGCTTGACACACGTGAAATAACAAAACGGCCAAAACTGTGCATAAAATGTCACACGATGCCCTTACATGTTTGCGTAGGAAAATCCTAAATCCACTCGTGAGGTTTGAGCAAAGCCTATATTAAACACCGCTGAACAAGCCGTTGGTACTAAAATCAACTTCAACAAAATAGTACAGGTGTCTGGAACAAGCTCGGTTGCACCAAGAAAAAGGCTTTCTGTAGAGGTCTCAGGTTTGAACGCCATCCCTTAAAATTTTCAACTTTTGCTTTGTTCGCTTTGTCAAATTTTTCACAATTTGTTTTCTTGCCAAGCGATTCCCCTACCAGAAAGATATAGCTGTTACAAATTTCTCAGAGTAGTCAGTATAGTTGGTTAGCAATGAAATAATCAAATGGCGTGTCTTGTTCTGTAGTCACAATGCCTTATCCTCACAAACACGTCACTCGAGAGTACTTATAAAACAGCTAATGCGTCCCGTGCGCAAGCGAGATATAGTGTGCATAATCTAGCTGATGGTTAAGCATTTTAGTGCCCCTTAACACAGTAGCAGACTTGTTATAATTATCTGTAAAAAAATAGGCCAAGACATATCTTCTCGACAATATTGTCATCATCAGCAATCATCCTCACAAAAACATGATACTGCACAGTTCTACGCCTATGATACGTTTTCCGGAAGGAAACGAAATTTGCAAGGTGATTGATGGGTTTAATCGGTAATCTATACGGAACGTAAACAATTACAAAATAGAAAGAGCGCGAGAAAAAAAAACAGCAGCGCTGGACGACCGCAGCAGACGCGCGGTTCGAGGGAACACATGGGTCGTATAGTTAAAATCAAATACAGGCGAGTGCAAGCGCGTGAACGATTATTCAGGCAGTTGATGGAATCAACTTCAGTCACTTTGCACGCCATTTTATGTCTCCGAGTCCACAACGAACGCATGGCCAACGCGTGCACACCCTATATTCTCTCTTCTCTGCAGGCACAAAATTCAAGTTCATTACTCAGGACTTGCGCCGCTGCCGCCGTTCGCTAAGCCCTGTGCAGCGGTGATTAATGAGGCTTCCTAGCTCTACCATATTTTTTGTTAGAGCGATAACACATGCAGAGTGTGCCCGTCGAGTCACCATTCAAAAGGAAGTGGCCGATCATTTGTCTTTACTCTGGCGTTCGCCGAGATTTGCTCTCTCACTACGTAGGCTCTCGGCCAGAAGCAGGAAATCCAGAACGGCTTTTGCTGGTTATTTCACTTGCTTTTACCTTTCTATTCGTAATTACTTGCCAAGAATACGACGATAGAAGCAGCGGAGGAAGTAGCAATCGTTTATTCAAATGAGAACAAGGGGAACGAAATCGGTTTTCAAACTGTGCAGCATATGTGCGCGCGGAAATAACATATGGCTATACAGTTTATTAAACCAGCGCGTTCTTACCGAACGTGTGTGGATGTTCAATGTGAGGTTTGCAAACAACTCCAGGAAATGGGGTGTAGTCTTTAGATTGCGGTGTCTATAAAGGTTCGTAAATGCGACATGAATGCATGAAGCGGGTTAGTTGTCGTTTGATTTGCCAACTTCACGTCATTTTCCTGCTAGTTGCGCAGTTGCTTTATCTTATTCGTCCGCAAACTCTGTCATGCTCAATCTTTGCCAACATGGAGGAAGGAATGCTAAGGAGAGGCCCTGACGTCACATTCGTGAAGCCTCCACCTCGCAAACGCCCGCATCGCCTCCTAGCGAAAGAGCAGCTAAGCATTTTGCGATTTCCGTCGCGTCGTTTGCAAGCGCATGCGCGCACCGACCGAGTTGGCGAGTCGCGGAGCATTTGCAGCCTTTTTATTGCGATAGCAATTATATGGACACTTGCGGCTGGTTTTCGCCGTCGGCGTCGGCGTCGGCGTCCGCGTCGGCGTCGGCGTCATTTGCCGTATATGTATATGTATATATATATAATCGGCCCCGCCCGTGGTTCGTGAGCGTGAAAAGAAGCGAGGGGTGGTGGGGGGGTCCCTCGAGCGACCTTCGATTTTACGAGTGGGGACGCGCGCGTTATCTCCCCTTCTCGGCGGCCGACAGCTGGCGGGGGGGGGGGGGGGGGGGCGACGTTCGATTTTACGAGCGCGGGCGCGGGCGCGCGCGTTATCTCCCCTTCTCGGCGGCCGGAAGCGGGGGGGCCGGTGTACCCTTCTACGTGCTGCGCTCTCAACGCGAAGAGAATTCTCTTAAACAAGCGTTTTCTAGAGTTGCGTGAGATCGGATCCAAAAAAGAGTTAGCTGCCAGCCTCACTTCGTATAACATTACAATTTTTTGCTATCGCATTCATTGCTTCACCCTTGCGGTGAAACTGTGACTTTTTTGTTTTTTTTCGCCGTGCAAGCAGTGCAAGCGGCGCAGTGGATTGACTCGTGCTGCTCCTTCTGTGTTTGTTTTTAGGAAAGCTACGTGCAAATCGCGTGCACTGCTGAAAGCACCGAGTGTCACTTTTCATGTGTACGTACGATCGCTTCATTGCTGATCACTAATGCATGGTACTTGCATGCGAAGCTCTCATATGTGCGCTCTGTTGATTCTTACGTATTGTGTCAACTCAGAACACACGTGAACTTCTGTTTTTGGTGCCTGGCGCACCGTACATAAAACACGCCGTAGGCATCGTGCCGCGTGTTCAGAGGCTGTGTCGTTCATACGGAAGGGCAATAAAGTTTTGCTGTCGTTATCGGACTACGTGGTGTATGTATTTCGCGGTGTTTGCGCGCTACATGGTAGTAGTTGTGTGCGCAGTGGAATTACAAACTTTGCGTGTACGATCGCGTATAGAATACGACCACGGCGGTGTCCTTTTTTCGACGTAAAGTTGCGTCAAATACTAATTTGGCGTTGGGCCGAATAGGAAGAAAGGCCTAACGCCCAGCAGAACGCGTGAGTCACTGCCAGGCGAGTTCGAACAGAACGATGCAGGGGCTGAATGTTTTGGATTACGGCACGTACCGGTACTTTCTGTACTGTTGCACAAAAACACTCCTCGAAGAATTTCAGCACGCAGCGCTCGGGCTTGCCACACTCGAACAGCCTGGTAAACGTGTGCTTGCAACGTTTTACTACATGCAAACCGCACAAAATGCGCTAAGTTTACGTCGGAACGAAAAATCTGCGCGGAAACAAACCAGCGTGGAGAGCACGCCGCGGGGCGTCTGCTGTTTTGTTTGCCCCATATCGGGTTGTTTGCCCCATAAATCTGACGTCACTTCCGCCAACACTTCTCGCAATGCATTGGGATACGATAGGGCCTCTCCTGAGTATTCCTTCCTCCATGTTTGCCAACGCCATTTCGATTTCTCTGGAAATACACATCAATGTTTGTTTATAGTTGTGGCAAATCAGTTCTCGGGAAGTCCGCTAGGTGCAGCGAATTTCGATGACAGAAAAGAAAGTGTTATCCCACGTACTGTATTACAAAGCTAAAAAGATCATATATGCACGTTTCTCAGAAAAGACACTTCACAGCTGAAACAAGTACGCCTCGGTCCAAGAATCGCACTCCGGCTCCACGCCTTTTCGGAATCGGTACGCACTGGGGAAAGGGGGGCAAGGAGTGTCCAGAATACGGATGTATAGATCTCTAGCAGGAAATTTATCGCCATGTGTTCGCATTCAACAACTTCGCATTACGCCCTACATGTCAAAAGAAGTGGGGTGGAGGCGTACACATTTGCATAAAATATTTTTGTTCGATTAATTCTTAGGAAGATCAGAAAACGGAACGTCCAGTGAGCTTTTCCGTCTTGCCACAAATCTTCGCAGTCATTCTCTTCACTGCATAACGCAACGCAATGCTGTGAAGCCGTGTTAGGGAGAACAATTGACGTGCAAACGCATTTAACGTGCAAACACATGGTATTCTATGCTTCAGTCAATGCTTATTGGTGTGACACTCCAACATGCATTTCACAATAATGTTTCATAAACTGCTGCTTTACTTCCATTCACGTATGCATACATTCATTCGAAACACCTCTCATCGTTTAAATGGTTATTGTGACAGCATTATGCAGTTCCTTTGATGTAAAACACACAAGGTTGTAAAATGATCTATGGCATCGGTTGCAATCTTTTTGAACGAGATCTGGCGAAGCGTTTCGATGAGTACATCAAAACTAAACACCATGAATGGCAGTAGTTATATTTTCACCGAATGAAGCGTGCAATCTTGTAGAAAGCCTTTGTGTGCGCCATTGACAAGCTATATGCTGAAATGGAAACTCCAGCTCATGCCAATACACAATTCTTGACATATACGCAGTGATAACAAAATGACTAATGCTCCAGTTTTTTTCGTGTGGACAAACAAACGTGACGATAGCTGTAAACAAAGAGAGTGGTCTTGTGCAAGGACTTTTTGTACTGCTCTTGGGATGCAATCCAAACTTGTTACCGAGACAAGAATAATAAAAAGGCAATGAACAAGAAAAAACTTGGATGACGTTCGAGCTTCGCGCAGGCCCCGGAAACTCAGTGCCAGTTTTGGTTTCAAGGAACGTGCTCGTTCGTAGCGAATGCCGGGCACATCTGGTTTAACGAAGTGAGGTTTATGTGGATGTTGGCATTTATTGTCTTTCGCGAGTTTTTACAAATAAAGAAATTTTATTGAACTGTAAAGAACTCTTCTTTTGTTTGTTTTCTTTATTTCTTCTTTTGTGAATTTCAAAACGAAGCACGGGAACTTGTTGACTTGTTTTGTTCGTAGCGCTTGTCTCCGCTCACTCTCGCCACCCGCTCAGCGATATCACAATCACCGTGATCACAAGTTGGATCGTGCTCGCTTACCTCGCTCGGTTGGCGTGTCAAGTATGAAGGCGGGAAAGATAAGACATTTGATGTGGCGTGCAGCGAACGGAAGCCGTAGTAAGCTACGTAGAGTAGGTCAACCATGCCTTTGACGAAGATGGCTAAATCAGGGCATCACATGGTTTGCACGGCTCTGTGGTGTGTTAACCCAGGGATTTCCAGTTCCGCGAAGGTTTTTCAGGTTTCCTAGTGACAACAGGTGAGCACAAGTATTTGTGTACAGCCGCCCATTTTTTAACCTGAACGCGCGAGCATCGACCACCGAGTTAATAAGCACCGATTCCCGGCGTCCCGGTGTCCAGTTCCCGGAACAGCGTGGCAGAAGGCAGTTGCACAGGACTGTTCATCAGGCACATGCGCGTATTCTGGTCCATTTCGCCGCCGTGCTTCGTTATACGGCGCTTATTGACTGGGCGGTCGACGCTCGCCCGTTCAGGTTTAAAAAAATGAGCAGCTGTACATTACTTGAGCAGGCATTCGTTTTGCATGAGTGCATGAGAAAACCCAGTTCTCTGCAAGCCTGACTAGACTGACATATGCACAGTGTCGCTAGACTTATTCGTCATGACCCCAGCCTGCTGCTGCTGGCAAGATACGTTTAATGAAAGGCTTGAATGTGTGTTGGTTCGGCTACACAGTTTATTCATCTTTTACTATTGGCATATGGTTCAAATTATGTGAAGCAATTATATGCTCCTTCCTGTTGTAGCCAGTTTGAAAGTTTGTGGGTGTTTACTTCTAATACTGTAACTGAAATACATGTAATGGACTCTGTGGTTTGAGAAATCGTTTAATAGGGAATGTCGCTGGAACCAAAGTTTTGACGAGTGGACTTCTCTTCGCCAAGGCAATGCTGCTGCTTTGACGAAGACAAGTCAACTTGCCGAAACATCGTCTGCAGCAGCATTCCCTGTTCAGCGATTTCTCATCGCTTCACGCCCCCATCTTTTCCTGAACTTCGGTCTTGTTTCGTGCTCAGTTCTGTAAGGGGGAAAAAAGCATGTGCGTTGTCACAACACAGGTGATTGAGTCAAGTACGACGTGGCCTGCTCGTGATTGTTAATCATTTTCGCATTGGTTCGGATATTCTGGGTTCAATGTTTGCTCATTATGTGCATACTTCAGTTGTGAATTAAAGCTGCTTTTGCAGCGTGACACTTTCAAAGAGGGCGTATGTCTCTGCTTTTTATTACGAAACGTAATATTTAAGTTTTACTTGTGTTGATCGAGTTTTGTCTTCTTGAGAAATCACTAAGCTTAAGTTTCTCCACTTCCCAACATACGAACAAAATTTTAAAAATGGTTAACTACATTTAATGAATGGCTGCGTCACCCGAGCGGACCGGCAAGAGGGTACGAACTCATTCCGCTTGCATGCGAAGAGAGAAAGGAGAGCTTCCGCGGCAACCCTCCTCCTCTCAATTTCGCACCCTTTTACTGTATTCACTGACCTCACCAGTGACATCATGAAAGAAATGTTTTTGCTCGTGAATTATTTGTAGTTGGATAGCCAGCAGCCGCCAGTGGTGGAAGCGGCGCTGCCGCAGTTCATCGCCGTGTAGAGCGCGTCCCATGTACAGGGTATTTCTGCCCCCCTGCTTCGCCTTCAAGAGTTGAACTTGATAGCGTAATCGGGCCCCGTTTGCGTCGCCTTCTCATTCAATAGCCAGGCTTCACTGCTTTGAAGACACCACAACCACGTTGCGCGGAAAGGAATTTTTCGCCGTTTCAAACTATACTAGAATGCCTACTGCAAATATAGTTATAGAGTTCGCACTGCACCATAATTCATCCTTCTACGAATTGGCGAAGTACCCACTACGTATCCACTTACTCATCAACACACTTGGTTATTGTTATTGCTGATGGGAATGACTAATTATGCCTTAATGGTTTGCAATGGTTGTGCTATTCAACCACCCATTCGTGCAATTCAGATCTGATGTGACAGCTGATTTGGTTTTACGCTTGAGCCACGCAATTTTGCATGAGTCGCCGCGGCTCCTCGCACTGCATAACACCTTGAAGGTTTTTTTTTTTTTAAACATTCTTACGAGAGATGCGATGCGGGCTTTTTGGTAGCACATCTTCAGTATGATACAAAGACTCTTACTGAAGACATTCTCACGCACTCGCGTGGCTCTGGGGTAAGACAGCTGCTTGCCACGCAGAAGGCTCGAATTTTATTCCAGCTGGGAGCCATAGTCGTTTTTATTTTCACTTTTAAGGATTTTCCGCTCACGGACAACGCCGATATTTCACTCACAACCAACGACGCCAACACCGACAGCAGAATTTAACGAGCTCTTTGACGCTATCGCGTAAACATATGGCCGTGAACATCGGCAGCATGTTCTATGACATGGGACTGTCATATATCACACGAGATGGGCGTGGTGTCCCCTCCCCACCTCGCGCGCGCGCACACGCGTTCACTCAACTCCTTTCGTGCAGGCATAACACGCAGCATTCCTAGCCGCACGTCAACACTATCACGAAAGAAAACATTAGTGAGGGTTTAACCTTCGAGAGTACAATAAAAGACCTCATCTAGACGCTGCTAACTGTTTCAGGACACAGCTGCATAGACCAATCCTGGTCGATTTCTATTGAAGTCGAGGGACATGCTCTTTGAGTTTGTGTGCCTCAATTGACGCGTTCAGTATGCGGTCTATTCTGACAGAGAAGAGCAGCACGTACCAATATGTAGCTGCGATCCTGTATGCGAGTTTCGAATGTCGTATAGCATAGGGCTTTGAGAACTGTAGATGCTGGCTAGCTGGTGTACGGTGTTTTTAACGGCACAAAAAAAAAAGGACAGGAAGAAGTAAGAAAAGCTACAGGACAAGCGCTGAAACATGAACTTTGAGGTTGAAGCCTACATGACATGTGGAATGCGGACTTCTTTAGTGTTGAGTTTATGCCACTAAGGAGCAACAGATGCGTGTCATATGCCTTTTTTTTTTTCATATATATATATATATATATATATATATATGGGTGTCCTGCGCTCGGCTTGGCGATGTTTCGGTTTGCAGGATTTCGGGTAGATTCAGCTTCGGATGTTAATATTACCGTGACCTGTAAACCCGCAAAATACTTGGTGATTCATACTGTTTAATATAGGGTGGAGATGCGGATAGAGGGAGCTGCGTTGACCAGGCTGCGGAAATATTCCACTTTTCTTCATAGATCGTACCATCCGTAAACCTTCAATCCCAGATGTACGAGTCGATGTTAAATAAAAAGCGCGCCGAAACGGTGGTGTTTGTCTTTCGTATGAGCAGAGGTCGCCCAGGGCAGCAGGTGCGTATATATTTAGTCAGCTGTCGGAATGCAAAAGCATATGTTTCCTGCTCAACGTTAATTTTTGGTCGTTTTCTTTTTCGCCTTGCTGGATGTCCTTCGGCAGCCTAGAGAGCATAAATGCAGGGGCGAACTTTTTCTTTTCCTCTCAGTCACTCAGAAAAAGAATAAAGGATTCTAACAAAGCCTCTGCTCCCGCTTTAGTTAAGGCTGCTGCCACCTGCGCCTCGATATATCTCTCTACACAAGCGCCCTCGAAAGCAGGCGCCACGTTTAATTCAAAAAGGAAGCGAGCTTCATCTGTCTAACAGGATATTTTTGCAGACTGATGCCATTCATTATTGTCTTCCTTCACACAAACATAAATCTGGTGTTCTTTTTCTTTTTTTTTTTTTTTGCTCCTGGCTACTTCTTTTTGCTTTTCCTGGAACCACAACGCCTAGACTAAGCTGAAGTCACGTTTAAACATATCTTATACGTTCGGCGTAAGAAACATTCTTGAACTGCGCGAAATGACCAGGACACGAGTAAGAAAACTCACAGAACAACACAAGCAGAGTTTTTGTGTGCGTTCTTTTTATTTCGCGCAGTTTAAGAACGTTTAATAGCAATGAACCAACTAGCCCGCCAGAACGTATTACTGAAGACATAAGAAACTATTCTTTCGAAACATGCAACTAGGCAGAGAAACGTTACATTCAGAAGAACTACAGCGTTCAGTGGAATGGCGCCGCCATGTTGGGCATTGTGCCACTCCAGCAGGTCGCACGAACGTTCATGCTGCCCACTTGTTCACATTGCCAGAAAATAACGTGAGTTCTTACAATAAATTTCTTGAACTTTTTTGTTGAAACTTTTTGTGGCGCATCTCACAACACAATTGTCCTACTGATCTGCAACTGGCACCTACGAATTACAGAGAAATTAAACAAAAAAGCGTGTCTGCTTACGTCGCTGAGCCCGAAGTAACAATAATGAATAATGCATAATAATAACTAGTACACCCCCCCTCACACCGTCTCTTTGAAGCTTACCGCACTTCAACCGGTGTCACACGGGCCTCTCGTATCGGCCCACCTATTATTACATTGTACTTTGCGTAGTTTACACACGAGAAAAATGTAGCGGTTGTGATATAGTTGGTGATCTTAGCGTAAGTATCGCACATCACAGAACCACGTGGTACAGATTTTAAATAAATTTTTTGCATCAGCCGTTGCAGTGTTTATCTAATTTCCATTTGTACTTGGTGGCGCCTCAGTAACAGCTTCGCTGTACACTGTCAATTTTTATGAAAGGGAACACGCGAGCGCGTGGCCTACGCGCTCCGGGATGGATGAATGCTATGAGCGTCCCCTTTATAACGGGGCGGTGACATGTCTGCCACCAGAAGCGAAAAAAATAGGGAAAGAAAACTTTCTTTTTATGTTGGCCTAATGCCTTATCTACATTGATTAAATCTATGTTATTATACCAAAGAAAAATATAAATTCACGGTCCATCTCTGTGTCTCTTAAGGCAGAATGACCTTATTTTTCCCCATTATTTATTCTTGTCCTTTATCTCTACTTCTCTGCCACCAATACTCTAACCGTCTCTTACTTATTTCTATCGCGGACGTGTTCAGCTTTCCATTATTGTCCCTAAAACCCAAGGCTTCATGTAGACTCGTGCCCACACGTATGCCTGGGTGGATATCACCACATTCAATCAGTACATGTTCCATCGTTTCCTTAGTTCCCCCCACAGCATGTACATTGTTCTTCTTCGTTACTGAATCTCGCTTTATAATACGCGTTCTAAGGCAACCCGACCTTGCTTCAAACAGTAAAGCGCTTCCCCTTGAATTATCATAAAACCTTTCCCTCCTTATTTCGTTTTTTCTCTTTCGGTAGTCACTCAGAGCCGGCTACTTTTCCATCGCTGTCATCCAATAAGTCCTCTACGCCTCTCTGACCTTTCTCTTAATGTTCCTTGTTGCCATATCGCCCACACTGCTAGCCGTATATTTACTGGTGAGCCTCCTAGTTCTTTTTCTCCACTGCGTGTCAACGCTTTTTCTATACAAATACTTGAAAACCTTCTCAGCCCATCTACTCTCCTTCATTTTCCTCAGCCTCTCTTCAAATCTCATTTTGCTCTGAGCCTTCCCTCACTTCAAAGCCTGTCCATCCCATATCACCCTTTACAGCCTCATTTGTCGTCTTCCCGTGAGCGCCCAACGCGAGGCGTCCCACAGTCCTTTGATTTACATCCATTTCTGATTGCACCTCTGACTTCATGCACACCACTGAGTTCCCAAATGTAAGCCCCGGAACCATCACACCTTTCCACAGCCCTCGAAGCACCTCGTACCTATTGTATCCCCATAACGCCCTGTGCTTCATAATTGCAGCATTCCTATTTCCCTTTGCTACCGATGCTTTCTCTTGTACCTCCATATATCTATCCCCCCTCATTTACCCATACTCCGAGGTACTTGTACTCGCTTACCCTCGGTATTTCTTGGCCCTGTATTAATACCGCATGGTCTTCGTGATCATTGAATACCATCAATCCACATTTTGTTGCACTAAATCCTAGTCCTAGAGCCTCGCCTTCCCTTCCGCATATATCTGCCAGCCGCTGTATATCATCTTGACTGTCCGCAAACAAGACAATATCGTCAGCGTGAAATAGACCTGGAAGCTTCTGCTCAACCATCGCGCCGGCCTGTTTGTGTGACAGATTAAATCCAATGTTGCCACCTTCTAGCGCTTTTTCCATCCTCACCATGTACAGCTTGTACACCATGTACAGCACCATGTACAGCAGCAAGCAGCCGCTCCGGCGGCTGCTTGCAGCGCGTTCAAGCGGGATTGAGAGCAACTACAGCCTCTTTTCGCGTCATCTAGTGGCGAATAAAACAACCAGTCATTGGTGATATGGAACCGGCGGCAAGATTGCAACCCCCTCCCCCTTCAAGGCGATTACGCAAGAGGCCGGCGGGCCTCTTGCGTAATCTCTAAACATCTCCAAAGAATGTTCACATATCTCTTTTATGTGGGTCGGATACGGGGCAAGTGAGGGCTGACAAAGAAAAAAGAAGTCAAAGGACTCTGTCTTTAAAGCGCTGCTTTTTGGCGCCCGTTACTGCATTGAGTGGCATCACCATTGGCGTCGGCAGCGTAACCGATAAAGAGAGAACACGGAGTCTGTCGGTATCACAAGCCACTGGCCTCTAAGGTTCCGCTCTCCTGTAAGAAGGCGTAGATTGGACAAAGAGGTCGTTGTCTTAATCAGTGACTAGGCGTACATCATTACAATCATCGTCTAAAACAAGGCAGCAGCATGGCACTCCACTGCAGCACGTGCAGGTGCACGCCAGAGTTCGGAGACTGCAAGGTCATAGGAAGAGACGCGAGCATGTACAGTCGTCTGGTAGCCGAGGCATTTGCTATCTAAGGGGCGACACCGGCGCAAGCGAATCGTCCGTCACGCTGAGCACAGAAGAGTTTAATAACTCCCATCCACCTAATGCATTCGCACTATTCGAATCTTTTTGATTGGCAGCTTCTGCCCATTTTATCGTGACAAAAAGCTTGAAGTTTCACGCACCATGTTTCTCCGCCCACCTTTCTTTTTATTACGCTGAGGCAATAAAACCTTCAGTTGTTAGTGAACGCTCGTCCTGTGTGTTCCTTCGCTGTGTTACGTGTGAGTCTCGCTGTTTTTACATTTTACAATGTGTGACCAACTAGCCCAACGAACCACACTTCTGGCCTCTAACCTCGTTTTCTTCCTCCGTCAGGCGCACTGGCTCCTCTCTCGGAGCTCGTGCTCACGCAAGGCTGGCACGTGCACTGCGGCTGGCTTCGCTTGTCGTAACGGGGCTGTCGGACGTTTTGCTTGGTTCGCGACGTCTGCAGTGCACAGAGTGGTGAGCGTAGCGCTCGAGCGCTGGCAGTTTCTGTGGCAATACGTAACGCATGTTAAATTGCTACAACTGCGCATAGCCAAACTTTCAAACACTGTTGGCGTTCCCCAACACGAAGCTGTGCTCAGAATTTGCATTAAGCAGTATTGTAATCGTCGATGATTTTTTTCCCTTATAGTGTAGGAGAACAATGTTACTCCAAGCCATCACCATGGTAGCGCAGATGAATTCTAGAACGCACTGCAATGATAGCATTGTGAGACAAATCATGTATTAGTGCACGCTATCATTTCAAGCCAGATATAAGGATTCCTAGCCTACGTTGACTTGACGACGAGAACAACGAAGCATATGGAAGAAAGTAAAAGAAAAGTACCGAAGGGCATATTCGGAGAATCAGGGCGGCAATTTGTTTCGGTAGATCATTAAAGCAGAATAAAATCAACCACCAAATGATAAGAATATATATTCCACGTAAAAAACGCTGAGCTGGCCCGGAAGCAATCAGGCTCCTCTCGAAGGTAAATAAGATTAAGGTCTGAAGACGGGAGCAATACTTAATCCCTTGATCGGACGTGGGCGGTGGAAAGCCTGGAGCGTAATTACTTCAGGTAAGGAGCCGGGACAAGAACACAAACGTATTAAGAGATGGCAGGGAGATCCTGCTGACCTCTGCTTTGTCATACTAACTAATGAGGCCAAGCGGAAGACATCTATGTCCTTGTAACTCTGCTGTACTTCGCTCTGCTTTATTTTACCTTAAGAACACAGTACGATCCTAAGCAACTTTCCTAATTGAGTTCAGAAGCACAAGAAGGTTTTTAAGATAATGCTTCTACTTGAAAAAATACTTAGGCTTTATATGCTGCTTCTGCGGAACATTTGCCTTCTAGTTTCCTACGAGTGTGGAAGCGTCATTTAAATTTTTATCTATATGACTTTCTAACGATACAAAGAAATTTTGAACTAAGGCTTGATATTGGGCCCTAGAGGATAGATAGATAGATAGATAGATAGATAGATAGATAGATAGATAGATAGATAGATAGATAGATAGATAGATAGATAGATAGATAGATAGATAGATAGATAGATAGATAGATAGATAGATAGATAGATAGATAGATAGATAGATAGATAGATAGATAGATAGATAGATAGATAGATAGATAGATAGATAGATAGATAGATAGATAGATAGATAGATAGATCTGCCGAGTGCCATTTTAGGTCCTGCCGAACGCCATTTTAATTAAAACTAACCAAGTTCGCTTGGCAGGGGCATGGCTATCATCGTACTTCACGTGCATGCTCTGATAAAAGCAACAATACACAGGACTATGTCTACATGACCAACATACGCCACTTAAATTCTTATTTGTTTGATTATTTTTTGTTGGTACATAACTGTATTTTTGTCTGTGGTATCTTGATTTTGTTGTAGCTTAACTAATTATTTATTTGATAATCTGTTGTTTACGTTAGGGGACACTGCTATCAAAGACAGATAAATCACGCATCATTTAAATTTGCCGCGCTCTTCTGTCGTAATGAGATTTGAAGTGCTTAGGCATTCAAAAATATTGGCGCAGTTTGCACAAGTGGTGCAAGGCTCGATCCAACTAGTGTTCGGAATTCTGAAGATCGAGCTGCACTCTCAAGCCCGTGCCCTTGCCCCGCTTAATCAACGTGGGTTTGGCGGGAAAAAGTCGCGTAACTAATGTTACGTGATTTCTTCAGCGGGAACATGCTTCATGGATAGCGTTAAGGGATTTTGGCGGGAACATGTCCCGTGAATAGTGGCGCGTGATTTTACGTCAGGTTAGTAGTGTTATGTGAGCTTGGTAGCTACATGTCACGTGACAAGTGTTACGTGATTATTCGTCACGTTTTCCTTCCTCTCTTTTTTTTTTCTTTGCAGCGAAAGGTGTATATGGCTAGGCGAAACAAAAAAACCGTTCGCCACATGTTTCGATAATGGTCTCCATCGGCTGCGCCGTGACTTACGTCGTTCTCTATACGTCGCACCCAAGAGCGCGCACCATTGGCAGCGCTGTTAGTGACGTCATTATCTGCGTCGTACGCAAGCACGCGCGCCATTGGCTGCGCCGTCAGTGACGTCGTTCATCCCGTCGCAACCGTGCCGCCGAGCCCACGCGAAGCAATTTCAAATTACAACTTCCACATGGGTAGGCCACGGATCGTACGAAGTCCCAAAAGCAGACAACTTTCGAAGATCCGTGAGCACTCGTGTTCGCCGGATGGATGCTGCTGTCCGGGCACAAGAACAGGCCCGGGTGGCCCAGCGCAAGCAGCAACTGCGTACCGAGGATCCGGCAGCCTTCCAAGTCGCGCTAAATCGCGAAGCGGAACGCAAGCGCCAATGGCGCGGCGGATGCTGCTAATCACGACGCCGAGCTAACTCGAGATATTGAACGCATGTGACAACGGCGAGCCGAGGAGACGGCGTTGCGAGTAGAGTATGGTCAACGTGGCAATGGCGGGAACGCGTTCACCGGGGCCAGAGCGGCGCTTTCTTTTGCTTCGGCTGCGACGTCTGCAACCGCCTGTGGCCGCACGTTTCAGCTTCGCTGGTTAACCATCTCTACGTAGTGCTTGGGCGGTGATCTTTTTTTTTCTTTCTTTCTACCTATTTCTCTCTCTCTTTCTCTCTCTCTATTTTTTTCTTTCTCTTTCTTTGTTCCTCTCTGTCTCACTTTTTTTTCTCTTTCTGTATTGATGTCTGTTTTTTCTGCAACTCATTTTTTTGTGACGCCACGCCGGGAGCACTGTTCGGGTAACGAAACAGATGAAGAGGAGGGCGAAAAGAGTGCGCCGGCATGATGATGACATTTTTTGCGAGCGCTATACGAGGGTAAGACGAGCATAACAGCTCCCATGTGAATACCGTACAGCATCCTACCGCACTGAACACACACACTGAGAAGAGATCGAAGTCATTACTGCTTGACTTTCGAACTCGACAGCCGTCCCGTTCTTGTGGTGTAGTGGTTATCACATCCGCCTAACACGCGGAAGGTCCCAGGTTCGAGCCCTGGCAGGAACATCTTTTTTTTTCAATCTTTTTTTTTTTTCCAGGCGGGTGTAAGTAACGTCTCCTGGATGGCAGGCACCTTGATGCGCTGACTTGCCTTAATACGTGACAAATGACGTCATTGAAACGGGGTTTCCGTTTCTTTCCCTCTAGCTTCAATTGCTTGCTTAGAGACTAAGTGGAACGGGACTTCCTAGCACCCACACAATAAGATGATTAGATAGATAGATAGATAGATAGATAGATAGATAGATAGATAGATAGATAGATAGATAGATAGATAGATAGATAGATAGATAGATAGATAGATAGATAGATAGATAGATAGATAGATAGATAGATAGATAGATAGATAGATAGATAGATAGATAGATAGATAGATAGATAGATAGATAGATAGATAGATAGATAGATAGATAGATAGATAGATAGATAGATAGATAGATAGATACCGTGAAATCACATTTAATAAAAAAAAAGCACGAAGATTTTCATTGATGAACCACCTCGTATTTTTGCTTCACGGATTACAGTTGCGGATTTCCGCACGCGTATTAACGCGAAATAAAAAATGCCAACATTCGTAATTTACGACAATCCGCAAGTCACTCGCCAAGTTTCGGAATTCTACAATCATCGTTCAATAATTATTATTTGTTCTATGGTGGTTTGAGATTTCCCTGTTAGAAACAGAACACCATCACAGATACGGTTTTATTTACTGTTTTAGGAGCACTTTGATAAGCCTTTATGAGTAGTTGACTTTTTTATATCGATCTGTTTCAATGGTTTTCTTATACACGGGCAAACAAGTTTGCTTCCGCTTACTTATGCCAATGTTTTGTAGATATTGTTTATTTTGTTCTTCTGCCTGTGTGACAATCGAGTCTATAAAAACACGTGCATGAATACCTGCCATTTTATAAATGTGTTTGCTTTTCCCACTTATTAGGGCACCCCCTAACATGAAGAGTTTTGAGATTTCGTGAGGCATTTTCATATTATGGGTACCCACTGCGGAAATCTGGAAACCAGAAAAAAAAATGTTGAAGTTAAAGAACACAAAGCTGAGTTTCTCATTTCAGATGAAACAACTTTATTCTCTCGTAACATGGTGCTGCAACTGAGAACATGACACGTGAGACATCGTGAGGAACTAACACAATCACAACATTCTTGAAAGCATATTTATAGTAGAAAGAATTGGGCGTTAGAGAAGGACATGTATGTATGTATGTATGTATGTATGTATGTATGTATGTATGTATGTATGTATGTATGTATGTATGTATGTATGTATGTATGTATGTATGTATGTATGTATGTATGTATGTATGTATGTGTGTGTGTATGTATGTATGTATGTATGTATGTATGTATGTATGTATGTATGTGTGTGTGTGTGTGTGTGTGTGTGTGTGTGTGCTCGCCAGCCACCTTTTGGGCCTTCTGGACGGCCTGGTGTTGAAGGGCCCTGTCAGGGCTCCTGAGGTGTATGCATGTACAAAGATACTAGGAAAACCGGCACAATCAGCGCTTACGAATCAATGAAGGTCCACCCTGGTTTTAAGTGTGCTAAAAGACAGCAATTAAGTGCTCTAAAGTATGTTTGCCTTTTCGTACGATTGGCTTACCGACGACCGCTGTAGACATCGACTACACGCTGCGAGACATTTTTCATCGTCATAGAACATCATCACGTCCATGCAGCTGCATCATTGCCAGAGCTGGAAGAAAAATGAAATTTTCTTCACAGGTCCTCTGACATTTGAACCTATTGCGGAGAAACAATGTGCTATTGGGCGCCGAGCGTTCCCACCACTGAGCTCTCTTAGTAGCACTTCTGGGAAATCCTGGCGAGGTGATGCGTAACCTGCGAACTCTGAGATTGGTGGCGACTGAAGGTGCATTTCTGAGGCCGCACGATTCGCAGCGGCTACATTATACTATGCGTTAGCACTGCAGATTAAGGAAAGATCGATCATTATATTGGTAAACTCCATACAGCGTGCATACGAGCCATGTTCACGGGGAAATGGAAACAAAAAATAACGCGAATCTGGTTGTTGCAAAGTGCTGCTTTCGTTGTACCTGTGTTTAGACGCGGAGAAGTCACTGAAGTGTGCAGTAATGTTGGCGCAGTGGTCTGTATTGTAGCCTATATCGATAGTACAGTGGTCTGTAGTGTTGTTTCCATTGGCCGCCGAAGGTGTAAGTGCAGCTAAGGTGTCATCTGTGTCTTTATCTTTGGAGGAATAAATTACTTTAACAACGTATACCGTGGAAGGAGTGATAAGCTGCGTACCGGGTGTATTAATCCTACCGAGACCTCATGCTTCGTGACAGACTTAGCCCTTTGGGTGCAAGTAAATGTATACTTGATTAGAAACGTTTCGCCTGCAAACTACTCAAAATTTGCACACTTGCGGTCATATTAATGCTATCTGGACAAACAAACAAAAAAAAACGAAATTTCGGCGCTCTTTGCCCACCTGCCAACTTTTCCTACGTAGTACAAGTTAATATGTCGATCCCATTGCGGCTTGTTCGAGTGCGAACACGACCACTGCCCAGTGAAGGACTTTGAAGACGCGGTAAACCCACTTTTCCCATTTCTGACCCCGGTTCTTGCGCAGGATCACAACGCCCATCGTGCAGCCGATCGCCACACCGATCAGGTGAGGAAGAGTGCCTACACTCGGAATGCGATTCAGGTAGTACGCCTGAGCCGCGTCGGCAGCGGTGTACATGAGGACCACGATAACGCGTCCGGCCACGCTGCCGAATTGGGAGCGGTTGACCAAGATGTCGACCATGTGCGCCCAAAGTACGGCGTAGATGGCCGCCGAGGCACCAACAGTGAAGCCATAGCGGCAGACGTAAGTGATCTGAGCAGCGGTGAAGGCTCCTGCCGCGTAGATGAACGGTATCTTCCAGGGGCTGTGCAAGAAGCTGATTGGCAGGCAGACCAGGATCTGGATGACCACGCTCGACGCCAGCGAAAGGCCGTTGAAGCTGACGAGAACGAACGACACGTTGCGCCAGAACTCGCGCTTACGCTCCATCACGAGGACGAGCTTGTCGTCGAAGCGCATGTAGTCTTCTACTTCCTTGGTACTGGTAGGACAGCAGCGGTACAGGTACTGGAAGTAGGTGACGATCTGCGTCATCGTGATGAGGACGAAGAAGAGAACCTGCGAAAAAGCAGCGACAGCTTTAATATTCTGGTTTCGTAAGAGAGTTTAAATTGGACAAATAAAGTTGGAAATACAACGCAATCTTCACACCGCGAATCTCTGGCGGAAATCTTACCTTCAGTCTGGCCCATTACCCCAAATCTTGCCCCAAATCTGGCCCATTGTTGCGATATAACTGATTCATGGCTTGTTTAGACGAGCCAGGAAGCAGCAAGGGTAAATTGGCCGAAAAAAAAAATAGGCGTGGGCCGATGTAACGTACGCAGTCACACAGTACGCACAGTACGGTGTAACAAGGTGATTTGTTCCGGAAGATAGCCAGAGACACATACTCAATGACCGAATTTGTCTACTGTAGGTCAGGCAGTAATCAGCAGCAAGTTGTCCATTCGGGCATGTATCTAGCGACCCGTGTGGTTTGCTCTGCAAGAGACCGGCCTGAATATATATACTGACCCATCTTGACTATCCTCTCAGTCTATTTATTCTGTAACATAGGCGGATGAATGGATGGCGAAAATTCATTGTAGTCCTTAAGGGCGCGAGTTAGCGCTCAGCGAGCCGCTCCAACGTTGGCACAGAAAGGCCGAGCCTCTCCGCCACGTCGCGGGCCAGTTGGACAGCCCACAACCTGTTCGTTCATCGAAGTTGGAGCCATTTAGAACCGCATCCCACCGGGAAGAAGTGTTGCTTTCGTCGTACCCATTCGACATGGGTGAAGAAGCTAACGAAAAATAACGTACCCTTTATTGCTTAATCAAGGATTCGAGTCCGGTGTGTTTTAGTGGGCCAGGGCACCCACCACGGACACGGTTCTGAGACCTAGGCCCGTATTCACAAACGCTCCTAGACTCGAAACTCAACCTCGAGGAATCCTTGAGACTTGTCTTGAAGGGTGCCGAGGAAGCAGGTACCGAAAAACTTAACATTATTATGTGTCAGGCTCCGTACCTCGTTCGCACTAGTGGCACATTCATTACCAGGGAGTTAGTTGCCCATAATGTATGCATGCCGATGTAACTAGTTACGTATATTATTAAGGAGTTATTCACAGCGCATAGATGATAAGGAAAAGAGACAAGATAAGTAGAGGTAAAGAGCGCAGAGCCCTTTGGCTCTGCTTCATCCTGTCCCTTTTCTTTATCGTTTATGCGCTGTTAATAACTCTTTAAGAATCCTTGTCAACTTGCTCAAGCTTCAATTTTTACATGTATATTATGTCGCACAAATGTACTGTGACCTCGACAGTAAAGCGTCTTAATATAAACTGCTGCTAAGTATGCACCGTGTTTGCAATGTCCCACTCACCCCGCCATTTCAAATATGGTTCACAACGTCACGAACTTTACCTGAAGCACGAAGAGCGGATAGTCGACCATGGCGCATCGCACCGCCCTCGCCCGCTGCAGATTCCCAGCGTAGACGTTGGCGGCCGCCGTGACGACCCTGTGGAATCGCTTCTGTCTCACGGTTGAGGGACGACCAGAGGTTGTGATGAGGAGGAACTGCTCTAGCGTGAGCCAGCTTTTTTCGTCTTGGTCCACAAGCTCGCTAAGCTCTTCAATGACGCTCGCAGGACACTTGGCCATCGGTGTGAGGAACGCCCTCAGCTCCACTGCGTAGGCCTTGTCGCCTCGCTGCAACTTTCGGTAGATATCGGTCCAGAATGGAATCTCTTCCAACCATATCTTCTGCTTTCTGGCTGCCGCCATGCTGTTACCCATATTCGCAATGATGCAGCAAGACCTGTTCTTTCAGGTAAACCACCGCAGCTGTGTCGGAGCTGATGCGGTCTACCTATGGGCGCGTACCCAACCGTTGGAAAAGAGTACGCTCGATCAGCGAGTCGATGGAAGAGGTGCTATAGTGCCAGGCGCACCTTAGCTTTTTCAATTTGACAGCGTATGCAGATGGGCCTCTGTAAATGACGCCACGGAAAACACGAGCAACAACTTTGTTTTTAGTGTTTCGCCTGCCGTCCAAGCAGATATCAGTTTATGAATCTTTCATGCGTTTTTTTTTTATTTTCTTTCACGCGATCCTGTTCAAGTCTAGAGCACGAAACAACACACGTTGCTATGGTGCGCAGTGAGCATGGTGACACTGCCATGCATTTTCTTGATCACATGTATTGATCAGCTTATTATGGGTGCCGAGATGTGCTAGGTGCCCCAGTGCTATCTGATGGACATTTGAGTACCGAAGTTTCAGAAATTCGGCATATAATAAAGGGAGTAGAGTCAGACTTTATGACTTTCAAAGCAAAAATTTTTCTTTCCCTTTGGAGATTATTTTTCTGTAACAGGTTGCCGCAGCAACGTGTAGAATAATGTGTTTCAGATGTTTTCACAAAGAGCCTTGTAGTTTCACCCGACTTAAAGTGATAATGATATTTCTGAAAGCCATATCGCTATTCTTTAAATCTTTTACGTACGTCTTGTGGCTGCCTCTGTATCGGCTGCCTCTCCGTCTGATAATTCTCGCAATGTTGCGGCTTTAAATATAGGAAAGCGGCACAACACGCGACAAAGACGTAGATCAGGGAACACGTACAAACGCACACTACCAACTGGCTTATTTTCGAAAGAAACACAAATAATAGGACGTACGTGCGCAGAAGGCCAATATTAAAAGCAATTCTGCAAAAAAAACAGACGATCGAAGGTACGCTTACGCACCAACTGCCGAACAATTTGATAAATTGTTCGGAATTTCTGATAGAACGAAATTGTTCGACAGTTATGACAAAACGAAGTCGTTATAAATCACGACTTCGCTTTATGAATTAAGATTTGCCTTATGATTTACACGCTTTAAGATTTGCTGGCGAAAATAGATGTTTTCAAGAATACACAAGTAAAACCTTTATTAATAAAAATAATGCGCTGAACAGTCCATTATTTAGAAGATAGTAATAAAATTACACAGCGTTCGTTATACAAATGTAAATGTTTTGTTATTTTGTTACACTGTTAAATACGCATGACTACAGCGGCACGTTTATTTAGCAATGAAGTCAGACATTTAAGGAAAAGTATTTATCAATTGAAAGACCAGCACGCTAGCTAAAACTTTATCGCAGCCCTCCTCTCAGCTTCGATTGCTTTTAGCTGGAACAAACTCGCGAAGTGAAACTGCTGTGCTGTGCTCGAGGTGGTCTAACATTACACGCGTTCAATATTGGGATAATCGGCATGGCATGTACTGGTGGTTTAAAGCGCAATGTCGAGCACTGTTACAAAAATAACTGAAAGAAACGCTATTCTGCAATTTCTGGTGGAATTGTACCTGAGGCCAGCCAGAACTATGCTTTCCTGTTTGTTTATAATAGGTAAAAGCCCTTCAGTGTAGTCAGCATCGCGGGACAACCTTTGACTGTACTGGTGACACCATTGTCACAGCGCTAGGTTCCACAACAAGTTGGGAAACGAGCTTCAATAGATATGAGCAGGGGCGTAGCCAGAAATTTTTTTCGGCGGGGGCCCCTCCTTGATATGGGGGGGGGGGGGGGGGGACGACACCTTTATTGAAATGCTCATTTTTCGCTCTGTATTGCCATGGCGAAAAAAAACATCGAGGATGGGGGGGGGGGGGGGCACGTGCCCAGTGTGCCACCCCCTGGATACGCCACTGGACACGCGTTCACTCCATAGAGGAACCTAAGAAAGTTTATTATCAGAGGATCCGCGTCACAAACAAGAACGCTTGCGTTGCGCCGAGTTCAGCACCGGAAGCCCCACTACCAGACCAGCCAGCGCGCCACCGTAGTGACCGGCGTAGCTCAAAAGCTGGCCGTGGCGGTTTTGGGGGGCCCCGCACTATCGAGTACAGGTCGTTCAGATAAACGAGAAGCAGCATGGGTATCCTGAGCCCGACCAGTTCCATGTCGCGTATGTTGGTCAAGACGTGCGCCAAGTGCGCCGTCTGCAGGGAATACACTCCGCTCGAGGAACCGGCGATGAAGGCGTCGGGGTTCAGCAGCCACTGCGCTAACGGACCGCACAGAAGCCCGCTGACGTATACGAGCATTATCGGCCACCACGAGTGCACTACTTCCAGCGGGAAGGCGAAGGCGATCTGGAGGAGCACGTTGCCGCCGAGGTGCAAGAAACCGTCGTGCACCAGCGAGTAAGTCAGGAAACGCCACAGCTCGCGCCGCTTGCGTGGGTTGAAGATGAGCGAGGTGTTGCAGGGTATTGGCAGAGCTGGCGGTCCTCGGTGGATTCGGAGCAGGAAGGAACTGCACAGTGATAGGCGAACGTGGCAACCTGCAGTATAACAAAAAAAAAAAAACTCACTACAAATAAAAAAAAAAAATCAGGAGCCCTCGCCCTATCGGAAAAATGGGGGCAAGCAAACGAATCTTGGAGTGTGCATGCCTGATCACCTCTATTTTCTTTCTTTCTTTCTTTCTTTCTTTCTTTCTTTCTTTCTTTCCTTCTATCACAATGCGCAACGCTCCCTCGTAACTATTTCCTTCTTCCATGCCGGGAAGTGCACAGTACAACAACGCAAGTTCTGTGCATGCTTCCGAAGTTTATATGTTTTCGCACATGAAAGGCGGCCCGTATACCACTTTCAGAGCAGTCCCGTTTGACATTGCTACATATTTGCTCAAGTCACCGCAGTATCCGAAATGTCCTGAAGTATAGCTGCACGGAGAAACATAAGACTCATCCATAAGTTCACTTAGGGTCAAAGTTATTAAACTCACAGGGGTCCGTTATGCTGTCGCCTAAACAGGCTCAAACGCGATAGCCATCTTTTTTTTCTTCTCAGTCAATGTAGTGATGCTCCCCCGCCCCCCCCTCCAAAAGCTTTCTGCCCCTAACGTGGTTTTGCACGGCCTCCGAGATAGGAAGCTTGCAAGCTTTATGCACGTCACCTGGTTTTTAACTGCCTCCGTGATCGGCCCACCTGTGTCAAAGCGACTGTGTCATGTGCTGACGTCCTCGCGTGACTCTGGTTATGTGATGCCATGACGACGTGCCACGTTTTGTCAACACGTAGTGGCGTGATGACATATGAGGACGTGGTCACATGGGGATTTTTTGCATCACTTGTGACGCTGACGCCGCAGACGCGGGACATCAATTTTCACGTTTTAAGGGGCATCTAAGGCGTTCGCCTTAAAACTAAACGCGGCTATAGGGGCGCCTTTGTGGCGAGTTGTCACAGGGCATGCAACGTACCTGCGCCAGCGAGACGATCAAGATGAAAAAGGGAAAGTGAGTGACGATGCCGCAAGCCGTAGAGCACATGTTCACTCTGATCGACCGATCATTGCGTCCCGCTGTTTCCGCGTCCACGGAGAGACTCGCAACTCGCTTCAGGATCGCATCTTGGCGACGGCGTCTCCCCACGACGAGTATGGTGGAGAATCGCAGGACGTGGAGCATCCAGGGCCTCGACTCGAGGTACTTGCCGGAACGGTAAGCGTCCCGACACTCCCGCAAGGACAGCGAGTCCCTGCCTTCGGCTTCGGAACTCTCCACGTACTCCCTGAGCAGGTCCCCGGTACGGCAGCAGCCTAGAACCCGACTGAGGTCGCTCACTCGAAGTCTCATCGTAGTCGGCGCTGGCGCACTCATCAGCAGATCGACGAGCTGCTGGTAGTCACCGGCACGGCTCATTTCTGTTGCGCGTCCTTCCTGCGGTTGATCAACGTTATTCGTTCTCGGCGCGTTCTGAACACGGACGTGCTCTGCGGGTGACTCCATGTCTTCTTCTTCTGTGATGATGATGACGGTTATCTGCAATGGCACGCGCCATAAAAGGCTGATTAAGAATCGGCCTGGCCGGAGGACACGTGAATAGAATGTTTATTGAAGAGAAGGAAGACGTTTTGCAGAAAATGGTGGTTTATGCCTCTTTCATAGGATTCCGTAATGACACGATATTGAAAGGTGCTTTATAGAAGTAGTGGCAGCTTTTTTGGGTGGTAAGAAATACAAGAACGTCAACTTGCATGGTGTGCAATATGATTGAATTGTCTATAATTATTTTTCATTATTAAGTATTTAACGCGCCGCCCAATGACTTTTTAAAAAATAAGTGCGCGGCTTGTACTAGTCGCGCAAGGCTGGGGCCATCAGCGGAGCTAGTGTTATGGACCTAGATAAGTTTTCCTAGTAATGCCAAGGTATTGCTAGAGATGCTAAGTTTGTAGATGCTTGTAGTTCTAAGTATGGCTAGACTTGGCTAGACATGTCACGTGAATATTTGTTACGTTGTTTACGACGCGAACATATCACGTGACTTGCTGTTACGTGGTTTATGGCGGGAACATGTCACGTGACTAGGTATTGTGCGATGCTGCGTGATTTTCGTCACGTAACTAAATGTAACTTGATTTTTGCTCACGTGACTGGGTGCTGCGTGATACGTGATTTTAGTCACGCGAGTGTGACGTGATGCTACGTGATTTTTAGTCGCGTGGCTAGTTATTACGTGATATTACGTGATTTTACTCCGGTTACTAGTTGTTACGTCAAATTACGTGATTTTTAGTCACGTAACACACTCGCCCCTCATAGTTTTTTGTTCCACGCCGGAAAAGTCGGCGCGAGTGTTGTGGGAGCGAAGCAGAAGTTGATCAGGACGAGGTGAGCGAGCACCCTTCATGATGGTGGTAATTCTTGTTCGCACAACCCGGCGCAACGGAATGGTTACAGAGCTCCGCTCATAAAAAGAAATTCAGGAGCACTTCATCTATCTGGAAATTGGAAGCAATCAAAGGTCAGCATGCGCGTGCCTGACGTACTACGTTTCTTTCTTTCCTTCTTTCTTTGTTTGTTTCTTCCTTGTTTTGTTTCAGGGGTGAGGGGGGGGGGGGGGGCGCTGCGACGAACCTTCGCCCCCCATGAAGGGGAACCCTGCGCACGCCTATGGGAATTGGAGCTTCATCCACGTGGTTAGCGGTGCAACGCTTCAGTAGCTATACAGGCCACAACGGCGGTCATGAGTTCATATTTTCGCGTGGTTGTGACGGTGAAGAAGGCTACAGCAAGACTGGGAAATACGGAACTTTTCATATGGGCAAGCTTGGGCCCAGAAAATGAAAACTCAAAATACAAGCGATACACGCTGTGCACTGATAGCGGCGAGGACAGTCCTCGGCCGTCGAGTAATCTGCCAAGGGGTAAAGCGCGTCGAAATTTGTACATCTGCCATCGAAGATTCCAGAGTTATCGCTATAGTGGCCGCCTAAGTTCCAGCATAAGCTCGAATGTTCGCGTTGTGCGTGTAATCTCATGAGAAGGTTTTCAGATGATCTGTTAGATTCCCAGTATTCGGGCGTGGTTTGCGCGAGGAAAATGTTGCACGTGCAATGGGCCTGTAACGTAAAAAAATAATTACACCATCTCCCGCTAAAGGGAACCATGTGTAGATGCGAACCAGCGGACGCTAACGCTTACACTGGCGGCGGCGTTGACGCTGGCGCTCATCGCGGCGTTGCGCAGGAGAGAAACCTGGGGAGGCGCAATCACGCAGTGATGGACCGGTGTTTCCTGCTGGAACATGCCAATCGCTGCTAATGGGCAATGAGAGACAGAAGACTCCGATTGGACACAGAGACCCGCAGTCCGCCTTTAGGTAACGCGCCCGCTGCGAATTTTTATTATTCAACAACGCACAGGAGAAATCACCTACCGGCACTACTTTGCAGGTCAAGATCCAGTGCCTATATATACGGGCTGGCCAGTGAACGGCTGTGCAGTGCGAGCAGTCGGTTTTTTCAATCAAGAAACTCGCTAGCAGACGCTGCCTGCGTCGGCGTCGTGAGGCGAGAGAGGTGGGGAGCGTAGGAGAGGAGATAGAGGGGGGAGGGGACGCGCATGCGCAATGGGGGTGTAAACGCCGCGGGAGTAGAGTGACCTACAATAGTGGGAGTTTCCAAAGCGCCGGCTCCCGCATGGGCCTTTTGCGGTGAACTGCCGCGCCGCGCCGCTGCTGCACCTGGACCCGTGGGCTTCCCGCGCTCGGGAGCGCGCGGAAAGCCAGGGGCGTCTGCTACGCGCTGCAGTTTTCTGCTCTGGGTTTCCACACAGGGCACTTGAAGTCTACTTAACTTTAATAATGCGGTGCAGAATGAAGCTTACCCATCTTTAAGCGTTGTGTTAGTGCGGGGCAACAACAGAATGCAAAAAATAATGTGTCAAGAGGCATCAGTGTGGCCGAGTTCCAGTGATAGAGCCTGAGAATGTTGGTGCGCGTAAAAACGCGGAAAATGAGCAGGGACAGGGAGAGAACGAAAAGAAACTTTTTCGTACGGGTAATAGGGCAATGACACCGCGCATGCAAGAATGCAAGAATTAAGAGTAATAAAGAAAAGGTAAATTACACGCGCAGTCAGCTGAAATACTTACGCGCAGTGACCGCTTCGCTCACCACTATCTACGAGCACCACTTCTCATGGTCGTCAGTGGTTTTCTAGCCATATGCACACCGCTTTATTCAACAATTTTTTAGCCTCGACTAGCACTTTATTATGAACAGAGCACATCGGGGAGACGTAAGGGAAACAAGAGAAAGAGTAGAGACAGCCATACGACCGCAATACTGTTGGCTTATTTTCGCTTCTGAGGTAGCGTACAAGGCTTACCGAGCGTAAGACTTGAATTAAATTCCGACATTTCAAAGAAAAGTAACGCCGGGTAAACTTACATTATTCAACAAGTTTGTGCATAAAAGGGGTATTATAGAAAATGCCGTGCCAATATTCAGATATTATCATGAAATTAAAGCTACAAACACTACGAAGTTTACAAATGTGAGAGTAGTATATATATATATATATATATATATATATATATATATATATATATATATATATATATATATATATATATATATATATATATATATATATATATATGTAGAGAGAGAGAGCGAAGTATATAGAGATTGAGACTGGGAGCCAGCTGTGGTCACTCGTGTGTCGGGTTTGTTTCTATCAACAGGGACCGGTGAACGTCAGTAAAAAGCGTTGCCGCGGGATGCGGGCATTGCTTCAAGCCTTCACCATACGAAATGAAAACAGCTTCAAACAACTCATTCTTACCTTGAGATATTTTCAAGGTTCTCGGTGGTTAGCGTTCGCACGGTTCAGAGACTTTTACAAAAAAATGTAGACGAGTAGTTACATGAAATACAATTGTTCCCGCGGCAATAGTACGCGTCAACAGCGCACCAGGCTGCTATTTTCCGCTTTTTCGTGATGAGCTCAACATAGCGTACACCAAGCTTTCGTGCTTAAGCCCCCTAGTACTGACACAGCTCAAGATTTTCCCATTAATTGACAGTAAAGAGGTGGCCTCATGGGTAAAGCAAGCCTCTTTTCATGATATGACCAGCCATTTATGTTCGCATACAGTCATGGTATGACATACCAAATTTGGTATAAATCCCATTAACGATACGGCCAGGAGAGCACAAAGTCGTAGGCGGCTAGATAGATAGATAGATAGATAGATAGATAGATAGATAGATAGATAGATAGATAGATAGATAGATAGATAGATAGATAGATAGATAGATAGATAGATAGATAGATAGATAGATAGATAGATAGATAGATAGATAGATAGATAGATAGATAGATAGATAGATAGATAGATAGATAGATAGATAGATAGATAGATAGATAGATAGATAGATAGATAGATAGATAGATAGATAGATAGATAGATAGATAGATAGATAGATAGATAGATAGATACGCTCAAAGTCGCCGAAGTTCGCTAAGAAATGCTTCGCATTTAAAGAAAAAAAAAACAGGAGCCCTCGCCCTATCGGAAAAATGGGGGCAAGCAAACGAATCTTGGAGTGTGCATGCCTGATCATCTATATTTTCTTTCTTTCTTTCTTTCTTTCTTTCTTTCTTCCTTTCTTTCTTTCTTTCTTTCTTTCTTTCTTTCTTTCTTTCTTTCTTTCTTTCTTTCTTTCTTTCTTTCTTTCTTTCACATTGCGCAATGCTCCTTCGTAACTATTTCTTTCCTCCATTCCGGGAGTGCACAGTACCACAACACAAGTTCTGTGTTAGCGTTCGCACGGTTCAGAGACTTTTACAAAAAAAATGTAGACGAGTAGTTACATGAAATACAATTGTTCCCGCGGCAATAGTACGCGTCAACAGCGCACCAGGCTGCTATTTTCCGCTTTTTCGTGATGAGCTCAACATAGCGTACACCAAGCTTTCGTGCTTAAGCCCCCTAGTACTGACACAGCTCAAGATTTTCCCATTAATTGACAGTAAAGAGGTGGCCTGATGGGTAAAGCAAGCCTCTTGTGTACCACCGGCGTGTGTAATCAGCTGCTGTGAGCTGAGAATCACGTTTTTTTCCCAGGCGATCGCTCGTAACATGAAGCAAGGCGTACACGATGGTGCACTCTTATCGATTCATTTACTTTGGTTTGTCCTGTATTTTTTAAGGCGAAAGCCTTAGCTGGAAATTAACCGCCAGCGTCCCTTGTCGTCAACACAAATGATGCAAAAATTAACACGTAATGACGTCACCATGAAGTCACAGGTGGATAAAATTTGTGACAGCATCATGACGTCACTCAGCGTGATGTCATGACGTCATCGCTTGACTCATGGTCACTTTGCATTGCCTCCGTGATCCATGGGCCGATCACGGAGGCCATGTAAAATCAGGTGACTTGCAGAAACCTTGCAATGCCTTCGATACTGGGGGCAGTGCGAAACCACATTAGGTGCAGAAAGCTTTCGCGGGGGGGGGGGGGGGGGGGGAGGATAAAGGCATCGAACGAAGAAAAAGAAGAACATGGCTTTCGCCATCGAGTCGTCTTAGGCGAATGCCAAGGGAGCTTGTGAGTTTTTTTTTTTTTTTTCATGTATCTTACCTATGCGGTCAATTCTTCAAAATGTATAAGGTCAGTCCTACATCTTGAGATCGATATTGCTGATCACCATGTTTTCATTCGCTGGCGGAGACAAATCATCAGACCACGCGCATCGTTAGAATTATTTCTGGCCGAAGAAAGTGGGTTTGCACGCCACAAGCCGTATTATTACCATTAGTCGTTACACAAATCACAAGCATGTTTAGTTAGTGATGCCATGACCTTACCGAGTGAACGAGACGCGAGAGTCACGCGAGTTATTTTTACTTTTGGTACCGCGGCCACGCCGACGGACACGTTCCGCTTAGCATTAAAAGCCTTCAAACAGCAGAGTGCGGGAGGCAGCTATGTAAATCATATCTAATGCACCGAATAAAAGAAAGGATATGAAGTGTGGACACGCGTTAGCATGAGATAGCCATTTACTATGTGCATATACCTGCTACGTTCTCATGTTAATTTTTGTGTTCTCCAGCTTATTCTTCTGCAACACGTTTATGTTCGTCATTCCGCACGAAATTAAGTACCTTCGCTCACGATGGGTGCGCGCAGAATGCGTTCCTCAAACGGGTGCGTAAGTGCGGACGATTGCCATGACAAAGCAGCTGAAAGGAAATGTACAAAATCCCAGTTTCACAACAGACAAACGTGTTCTCTGTGTAGTGAGTCACTGCAGTATTATGTTGCAATGACGCAGCATTAAATATTGTCCATATTACCGCAACGTTGGCTAATAGCGGCCAAAATATCGGGCGCGTAGCAAACGCTCGCCGCTTTGACGCGGCTTCCACCGCGGAGAAAGCCCACGGGTCCGGCACGGCAGCGCCGCGGCGCGGGAGTTCACCGCGAAAGGCCCTCGCTCCTCCCATGTATTCGCGCGCCGCTTTGGACACTCCCCCTATTCTAGGTCACTCTACCCATGTATTCGCGCGGCGCTTTGGACACTCCCCCTATAGGGAACCAAAGCTCAAGTTTGCGGAGCGACGACAGCGCCGCGCTGCGGCTCTGGAGAGAAGCGCTGGTGAAACTGGGAATAAGCGCCGCGGAGGGCGCGCCTGTTTCAGCGACAGCCGACAGCGGCGGCACGCGTGCGCACGCGTTCTTCGGTCGGTGCGGGGAGCTTAGACGTTGTGCCGTGAGCTTGGCACGCTGAACCGAGAGGCTTGCTTTGCGAAGCTGCTTTTCCGCGATGGTAGAAGCGACCCCACGAAAGTGGAAGCGTGGTCCGAAGTGTTACTGTGTGCCACAGCAGTGCAGACAGTACCAAGGCACGCGATCCGCCTGTAAAACTGTATCAGTTCCCGGACAAGTCGTACGAGAGAGAAAGTCCACAAGCGTGTATCACCGCAGTTAAAGGAATAAAGTTCTAGCTCTGCCTCGCCTTCCGTTTTCGCTGACTCAATTCTTCGCTTGAAATCAATTCTTTCGACTACCTGAATCAGTACGTAACGCGGCGCGTGCATGCAACGACTGCAGTAGTGATTGCTGGCCGTCTCGCATTTTTACATCCAGTTTCGGTTGTATGTTGAAGCAACGTTGTGTTTTGATTCCTCGTGTTTGTGAGACCTAGCTGTCGTTGTTGATGTTCACACTCACAAACTTCATACCGCGGTTAGCGTTGCGGTGTTGGTTGCGTTCAACTGAACTCCGCACAAGGCTGCATCATCGCGCCGAAACGAACGCCTGTGCATTTTCAGCTAACTTCACATCGTTTTGCTGGTTTGTTCTGTTTTTGTCGCTTTGTTAGGGTGGTATATATTTAAGCCGCTGAATCTAACTGGCACTTAATTCAGGAATTGTTATTGCCATCTTCGGAGATTGTGCGGTTTTCTTTCACGCGCACCGCGCACTCGTACATTGCTTCGAGTGTGCGTTTACGGGTGCGCTTTGCGCGAGCTCGTCGCCCGATACCACATCGCGCCTGAAATTCGACACCTCTCACGCTGAGCCGCGTTCGCGCAGCAGGTCTTATACACCTGTAAAGTCGATATTCTCATAAAAAGGGAGTGCAAGCACGAATCGAGAAGCTCAAAAAAAAAGACAGACAGACAGACGAGGCGAGCAGTTCTACTTGCTTCGCAGCGGTTAAAGCTATAAGCTAAGCTAGCTGCCTCGTGGCTAAGTCAGCGGGTGATGCTCCAGCGGTACGGAGGGCATGACTCGAACCTTCTCAGGCTTTTTAGTGCCACGGCCGTGTAGTCTTTGTTTCTTTCGCTTTTCTTTTTTTTGCACGCCGCGAAAGTTCGTTCACTACAGTACGCGTTTGCCACTGCCAGCATGCACATCTAAACAACAATCACATGTTTTTCATAGTCGACAACGTAGAACATCGATAACCGTGATTAACGAACTCCTCTCCTTTGATTACGTTAGCTTTTCGAAGTGCCTGTCCGGCGGAGAGACCTTTTTTCAAGCGGTACATAGCGAAGCGCTGCGCGAGCTCTGCACGTGCACGGTAGCGAGCGGCAGCGCGGCGGAGAGAAGGGAAAAGGCGCGGCGCTTACCCCCAGTTTCTATTTTTTTTATGCGAGGCGCAGCAAGCGCAGCGCGAAAGCGCGGCGGAGAGAAAGGAAAACGCGCAACGTATATTCCCAGTTTCTATTTTTCCGCCAGAGATGGCGCTGCCTGTCCAGAGTCGCAGCGCCACTGAGCGATGCTTTGGGAGCCTATAGGCTCCCCAAAGCATCGCTCAGTGGCGCTGCGACTCTTGACAGGCGGGGCCATCTCTGGCAGAAAAATAGAAACTGGGAATATACGTTGCCCGTTTTCTCTTCTCTCCTCCGCGCTTCCGCTCGTTTCCGTGCACGTGCAGCGCTTTCGCGCTGCGCTTGCTGCGCCTCGCAAAAAGGTAGCAACTGGGGAGTAAGCGCCGCGCTTTTTCCCTTCTCTCCGCCGCGCTGCCGCTCGCTTCCGTGCGCGTGCAGAGCTCTCGCGCAGCGCTTCGCTATGTACCGCTTGAAAAAGATCTCCCCGCTGGACAGGCACTTCGAAAAGCGAACGTAATCAAAGGAGAGAAGTTCGTTAATCACGGTTATCGATGTTCCACGTTGTCGACTATGAAAAACATGTGATTGTTGTTTAGATGTGCACGCTGGCAGTGGCAAACGCGTACTGTAGTGAACGAACTTTCGCGGCGTGCAAAAAAAAGAGAGAAAAAAACAAAGACTACACTGGCCGTGGCACTAAAAAAGCCTGAGAAGGTTCGAGTCATGCCCTCCGTACCGCTGGAGCATCACCCGCTGACTTAGCCACGAGGCAGCTAGCTTAGCTTAGCTTTAACTGTTGCGAAGCAAGTAGAACTGCTCGCCTCGTCTGTCTGTCTTTTTTTTTTCGCTTCTCGCTTCGTGCTTGCACTCCATTTTTATGAGAATATCGACTTTACAGGTGTATAAGACTTGCTGCGCGAACGCGCCTCAGCGTGAGAGGTGTCGAATTTCAGGAGCGATGTGGTATCGGGTGACGAGCTCGCGCAAAGCGCACCCGTAAACGCACACTCGAAGCAATGTACGAGTGCGCGGTGCGCGTGAAAGAAAACCGCACAATCTCCGAAGATGGCAATAACAATTCCTGAATTAAGTGCCAGTTAGATTCAGCAGCTTAAATATATACCACCCTAAAAAAGCGACAAAAACAGAACAAACCAGCAAAACGATGTCAAGTTAGCTGAAAATGCACAGGCGTTCGTTCCGGCGCGATGATGTAGCCTTGTGCGGAGTTCAACTGAACGCAACCAACACGGCAACGCTAACTGCGGTATGAAGTATGTGAGTGTGAACATCCAACAACGACAGATAGGTCTCACAAACACAAGGAATCAAAACACAAAGTTGCTTCAACATACAACCGTAATTGGATATAAAAATGCGAGACGGCGAGCAATCACTACTGCAGTCGTTGCATGCACGCGCCGCGTTACGTACTGATTCAGGTAGTCGAAACAAACGATTTCAAGCGAAGAATTGAGTCAGCGAAAACGAAAGGCGAAACAGAGCTAGAACTTTATTCCTCTAACTACGGTGATCCACGCTTGTGTACTTTCTCTCTTGTACGAATTGTCCGGGAACTGATACAGTTTTAGAGGCGGATCGCGTGCCGGTACTGCCTGCACTGCTGTGGCACACAGTAATACTTCGGACCTCGCTTCCGCTTTCGTGGGGTCGCTTCTACCATCGCGGAAATGCAGCTTCGCAAAGCAAGCCTCTCGGTTCAGCGTGCCAAGCTCACGGCGCAACGTCTAAGCTCCCCGCAACGACTGAAGAACGCTTGCGCACGCGTGCCGCCGCTGTCGGCTGTCGGTGAAACAGGCGCGCCCTCCGCCGCGCTTATTCCCACTTTCACCAGCGCTTCTCTCCAGAGCCGCAGCGCGGCGCTGTCGTCGCTCCGCAAACTTGAGCTTTGGTTCCCTATTCTAGGTCACTCTAGCGGGAGGGATGCCTAGAGGAGAGAGAGGGGGGAGCGTAGGAGAAGAGGTGTGGGGAGAGGGTTTGCGCATGCGCAGTATGGGTGGTCACGCCGCACACCGGATTGAACTCCGCCATAAGATGCTTCGCATCTAAAAAAAATGTACAGTAAGGAGCGCCTGTGGCAATATCCAGGCGACAATGATTTTAAATGGGGCAACGTGAAATGACAAGGGACTACGATAAAAGATCACAATGCCATATCACGAACGGCCGATTGCCGACAAGCCGACGATCCAGAGAGCATCAATTATTGGAAAATGAAGCATACAAATACGCACGTGGCCGGCGCACCTTCGGAGGCCGCATTTCTGTACATTCCCACGCACCAAGTTTTTCGTGCGTGACGCCGTCACTAAAATATGACAGTCATGGAAGCTTCGCTTTAAAACGCCGTTGTGGAAGCTCTCGCATCGCCTTGTCCTCTAACGTGAAGCGAGCGCATGCCCACCTTTTAAATGCGCATGCATTTCATAGTCAGGCTATGTCAGGCATCCGGCGTTGGCGTTGTGCGGCGTTGTCCGCGGAGGAGGAGGAGGATAGGTTGAGGAGGTGTGCGCGCCGGCAGGTGTTAGATGTGATGCATCTTATGGCGAAGATTAATCCGGTGGTGGTGGTGCGCGGCGTGACCACCCTTACTGCGCATGCGCAAACCCTTTCAAAAAAAAATAAAAAACCTCCTCTCTCCTTTCTAGGCATCCCTCCCCGCGGCAACCACACCCTCACTGCGCATGCGCCTCCCTTCCTCTCTCCCCTGCTACGCTCCCCCCTCTCTCCTCTAGGCATCCCTGCCCGCGCCGTCCACACTCCCCACTGCGCATGCGCGTCCCACCTCTCTCTCCTCTCCTACGCTCCCCCCTCTCTTCTCTAGGCATCTCTGCCCGCAGCGTCCACACTCCCACTGCGCATGCGCCCCCCCCCCCCTCTCCCTCTCCTCTCCTACGCCCTAGTTTTAAATGTGAATGCATTTCTTAGTCGGGCTATGTCAGGAATCCGGCGTTGGCGTTGTCCGCGGTGGCCTCGGCAGGTGTTATAGTGAGCGGAGAGTAGGAGCGCGCTCTGGTGCGTGAGGGCGCTCGCATCGCGGGAGCTCGGCGGAGCTATATATGAAAAAAAAAATTTTTTTTAATAAAAAAAAAACAAGAAAAGAAGAAAAAGAACAAAAAGAAAATTAAGAAAAAAATTAAAAAAATAACAAAGAAGAAAAAGAACAAAAGAAAATTACGAAAAAAATTTAAAAAATAAAAAAAGAAAAAAAAAAACAGAAAAAAAAGCAAAAAAAAAAAAACAGGCGCTGCGCCGTGCTCCCGACCAGGCTGCAGAAATTTGGCGCCTTTTCCTTCTTCGAACCACAACCACCATATATAAATGGAGTGAAGCGCGCGCGAAATGCATTCGCATTTCCTCACGATTCCCTTCGGGGAGGTGGGGGGCATTTTTTTTTGTCTCGGAAACATGCTCTTCTAAGGTGGTGACTACTAAGAGATAAAGGTTTTGTCTTTGCATTATATGTAAATACGTTAAAAATTATAATAAGACATTATTGTTCTCGATGAACGTAACATATCGAGTTAAGTATTGATGATTTGAACTCCCCTAAAATTTGCCAGACACTGAAGTTTCCTGAAGAAACCAGTAAGACTGAATTACATATTTATCAGTATCTGCCCGGAATATTTTGCCCTGTTAAACTTGAGGGTCGTAGGAGGAAAGTGCTCCCTGTTATTCGATGCGCACTAAAATCTTTAATGATTTGTCTTGAACACATGTTTTATTCTGCACATGCTAAGATGGTGGCCCCGGTCGCCATCTTAGGGTGGTTGCGGCCTCACTCTTGAGTCATAATTTACACTCCAGCTATTCTTTCAAAACTGACACATCAAACCTCTTTACGCTAAACGCATATGATATGTCTGTCTAGCCGTGCTCCCAACTAGAGCTGTGCACGGGCCGCATTTTCGAGCCCGAGCCCGGCCCGGGCCCGCTGACAGCGTCTAAGGCCCGCCCGAGCCCGACGCTAAATGGCTGTGAGCCCGCCCGGCCCGGCCCGGCGTACAGAAACAAAAGTTCGGGCCCGGCCCAGTCCGGCCTGATCTTATGAAGTTTCGCTGCGGATACAAGATATCTATTTCCGATAATGTGGCATAATATTCAACATATCAGAGCGAAACATAAGCAATGGACAGATGACAGTCACTATACACACAAATTAGAAGTTGTGTATGTATAAGAAACTATCCAACGATTCAGGCTTAGTGAAGTGCGGCGCTCCTGCATCACATATCCAGCCAGACTAAACTTACGTTCGCTCCTCACTCTGGTAGCAGGAAATGCCAATATCTTTTTCGCAAGCTAGCAAGCTTGGAATATTGAGGCTGCTTGTTCTTCCTGGAGTTTAGTACCTCAGATGCAGGACAGGAGGATGATTCCATCGACAGATAATGAAAAAGCTGGTCTTGTGTGAACGGTAAAGTATTGCTATTGTCGTTATACTCATTAAATAATTCTAAGCATTGCTTTTCGGAAAGCAGGCTACTTTCCACAATTTTGTACTCTCTTCCGAAAGCGAAGAAATAGTACGTCGCAAGTTTGATTCGGGCTTTGCATCTGGCCCGGCCCCCCCCCCCCCCCCCCCCGAATATAAAAAAACATAGCCCGAGCCCGGCCCGGGCCCGAGGCGAGAAGACGTCGGCTTACCCGAACCCGGCCCGCGGGCCGGGCCGGGCTCGGGCTTTCGGGCTGCCCGGAGCCCGTGCACACCTCTACTCCCAACTAGGGCTGCAGAAATTGCGTATTTTACTTTCATCACCCTCTCCTCCTCCTCCTCAGGTAATTTGTATCCTGAAGCATTCTCAACACTAGATTTTCCGAAATATATAAGTCAAACACAGATATATGCGCTTTCCGTCAGGAAAATTTGAATGGTCAGATAAAAGTCATAGGCAGCAATCAAAACGCATCTGAAATGAACTTATAAAAATTAAATCCAACAATGAATAGACACAGTAAGTTAGAAAAGCCAACAAGGCGGCTAGCATATTTATGAAGGGTTTGCAGATTGGCATCTGATACATGGCCCATGTGCTACTGTTACTGTTAAAGCGATCTAACTCCGCTAATATGAATGTTCCTTTATTTTTTCGCTGAATTTTTCAGCCGTCATTTTGAACGATAGGGAAACAGCAAATATTTTCGAAAAGTGATATTTCCGGCGGGGAAAACACGACTAACGCAAAAGCTCATCACGTGATGACGCCACCGTATGACGTCATAATGACGTCACATGTCAAATTTTTGTTACATCATTATGACGGCATTGTTACGCACGAGATGACGTCATTCACATGACATCGTAGCTTGGTCAAAGGTGGGCCGATCACGGAGGCAGTGCAAAAGCAGGTGAGGTGCCTCCGATCTTGGAGGCTGTGCAAAACCACCTTAAGGTGCAGAGAGCTTTCGGAGGATGGGAGGGCGGATCAAGACATCTACTGAGAAGAAAAATAAGATGGCTTCCGCCTTCGTGCCGTCTTAGGTGAATGCATTAGGGACTGTGTGACTTCTTTTGTTATTTTTTGGATTTCAATGGCTATGGACCACTTTGCAATGACATTTATGACGTCGACTTAAGCCTCTGAATATATCCATCTATGCATCTGCTGCTGTTTTCAAAAACAAAACAAAAAAAAAAAAAACAACGAAAAGAGAAATCCTTTGAAATTTATCAAGCCATAAAATTACTTCACGCCAGCGCCGCTAGATGGCGCACTGTCTGCAAGAAACGGCTGGCAGCCCACTAGAGTGTATTCCTCATAATTGGCACGCTTCGGCGTTGGCAGTGGGATGTTTCGAGAAATAGAGAGGGAGAGAGAGAATTTATTTACGGAAGGGCATGGGAGCTCGTCCGCACCCATAGTTGCTCTGGCCTGCTACTCTACACTGTCGAAGGGGGAAGGAGAAGCAAAAGAGTAATGAATGCTAATGGTAGCTTAGGGAGGTGAGAATATAGTTCCGTCACGTTGAAGCAACTCTAAAGACGTGCATCCTGTAGAGTGACTTGTAGGCACGCTACGACTGCTCCTACAACCACATTTGCATTTTTGACATCAGGCCAAGTACCTAACACAGCCTCATCGGTTAATGGTTTGCTATGAACTCGGGCAATCGAGAAAATCCGTTTTTGACGTTCCTCTGCGTATGCTGCATGCACAGGCGCAAAATATATGTTCAAGTGTTTCTGGTAATTATATATCAGTGAGCGCCATGGAGACCTTACTAACAGCAACCGATCATGTGCGCATAACGTCTTGTGAAGGCCACACCAAAACCAATCCGGTGGATCATACATGTGATCAGTATTAGGACTGGATGTTGTAGGTTGCCGGCGGATCTAGGATTCATACATGTGATGTTTCGCTTTAGTGTATGAAGAATGCGGAACCTATAGAATCTCCAGGTCCCAATAATGCAGTCGCCGGTGCCATCTTTCTGGTTTCTTCCAGTGTACTAATGCGCAGTTGCGCATTAAGCGCCGAAGCAGTTTCGAGAAATAGATTTCAGTCAAGGTAATTGCATTAGCGAATAGGTTTCGCTCAAGCTATTTGCATTAGCGTATGCAAAGGTCCCGAAATAATTTCCGCCTGAAGTTTTTTTTTCTTCTTTTTTTTTATTTTTTTTAGAGACGGTTTTGGTAGATGAAAATTATTCAAACTCTCTGACGTCAGAATCCCGTACTTCCACTGCAGTACGGTAGTTAAATTCAGTAATGCCACATTTGGGCGTCATTTTCTTGATTAATATAGTTAACCATATTTCAGAACGAGAAAAAAAAAAGGGGGGGGGGGGAGATGGTGCGGGTGCTCGCATAATTCAAATTGTATTTTGAAGAATACTACCCTTTATAAGCTATATGCCGATATGCTATAGTTATGCGTACTTAGGCACGGTTTAGTTATTATTAAGTTGAAAGCCTCAGATGCCTCGTCAAACGAGAATATTGACCGTCGGCATCGGCGTCAACGCGAGTGTTGCAATAACTCACCACGTGATGACGCCATGGGTCGCCAAAATTTGTGATGCCATCATGACGTCGCTATGACGTCACACGGTGACATCGTTAGATGACATCATCGCTTGGTCAAAGGTGGGCCGATCACGGAGGCAATGCGAAACCGAAACTTTGCAATGCCTCCGATCCCGGAGGCGCTGTGGAACCACGTTGAGTGCGGAAAGCTTCCGGAGGAGGGCGGGGAGGCTCAATACATAGACTGAGAAGACTCAATACATAGACCAGCTAGCGCTACTGTCTTTCACAGGAGAAGGGCAGGCGCACCGGCAAGCGATTCCACGGCAAGCGGTTCGGAGAAGCGCCCCAAGAACGTGGATTCCCCGATACCAAACGCTATACATGCAGGAAAAAAAAAAGAAAAGACAGGGCATAGTCAGTCGAATGGCCGCAGGCTTTCGCCTAACACACTTTGGAATTTACAAAGTGTTCTTCCTTTTTTTTTTTTGTTTTTTTTGCGAGAATTGTGATCTCCGCTGCTCTCTTTGTGTGACGATCGGCGAGTGCAACTAACTTCCTGGACAAGTGGTTGTCAACGTCGCCTTAGGAAAACTGGTCATCAACGCTTTGAAACACGGACTAATTAATGTATGTAGTGAAACGTCCGCGCATCTGCTTCTCGTGCAAATTCGCGACGCACCTATCAACTAGAACGGGATTCAATCAATAAACGAATGCTCGCAGAGAGGTCTCAAAAGAAAAAGCGCCAGTACAGAAGCGAGACGTATGAAAAAGGCTTCCACTGATTACTCATTCGTGATAACGCACCGTGATTTCAGATCGAGAAAGCGAGTTACGCAGGTAGTCATTTATTAGACGAATTGCGCATAGTGCGCAGGCTTTTATTGCGCCTCACAACTACCCCTTCGCGACACGGCGTCCTCATTTCGAGAAACGACTTAACCTTTCCCATTTATGAGCAATGTTGGCAAGAAAGAGATCGCAAGTACTAAGCTAATGGTAAATTAAGCATTCTGGTTTCCTAATGTACCTTTATATTGTCACGTCAGCTCAGAGGTTCCAGGCGAGGTTTATTGTTCGTAGAGCAGCAGGGCTCTTGGCAAAACAGCGTCGGCTAAGCTCGCTCTCGAAAAAGGATAGCGCGCGCACTTCTTTCCTTCGCGAGCTGTGCCACTGGTCATGCATTTCACCCACTATACTGCAGGTGGCAATATCATTCCTGGTTGAAGTATCTTGCTACACACGATTGCTTTAATGGAGGCAGTACGGTGTTTTAACGAGACGTGGGGCATATCGGCAAGACTTTTCAAAAAAAGTTTACCTTTTTAAGGAATGCTGGCTGCAAGCAGATAAGTATCGTATGTAATTTGAGTGGGTAGTTTATTTATGCTTGTATAGACATTTTCCATGTGGCTATTTATTTGTGTCCTCGTCTCTGTTATCTGTTTTTTTATTCTTCATTTTGTTCCTCTTTTTTTGTAATTCCATCTTCCTCTCCTCTATGTTTCCTCCTTACCGAAGAAGCAGGCAGGCGTTGTGCTCCTTCAGGTGGCAGTTGTCATCCTGTTCCTTTCCTGTCTGATCTGTGTGTTCGAGTTTTGGGTATCAAAGTCTAATATTTAAAATAATAATAATAATAATAATAATAATAATAATAATAATAATAATAATAATAATAATAATAATAAGAAGAAGAAGAAGAAGAAGAAAAAGAAAAAGAAGAAGAAAGCACTCCTGTGGGCTAGTAGGTGCAAGTTGGCCATATGTAGCGGGGTTTTGCGCTGCATTGGGGGTTCAGAGGTACACTTACGAAAGCACAGGAAAAGGCCCAACCAGAACAAGTGGGCACCAGAACAATTTAAAGACAATAATAATAATATGAACAAATATAGCATGGATGACTGTTCAATAATTAGAAAATTATTTAAGTTGCACATGCAATTAATAACTGTAAAATACGCTATGATTCAATCTCACATAAACACTTGGCTTAAATTTGGTCTCCAGATACTTTGCATCCGATTATGTAATTTTCGTGCATTTATAGACAGTCGATCATAATGCGTGTCGCAAAGGGCTATAGGACAGCAGTTACTTACTTCTTTTGTTTCTTTTTGTAGTGGCTGTCAGCGAGTGCTCCTCAACGATTTTCCTGTGGCGGAGCCTGGCGTTAAGCGGTAAGTCGTAATTGTTCTTTTCCTCGTCGCGTTACACCGGTTCTATACGCCTGAGCTCATCTTGTAATTTATACGGTTATGGCGCTGAAAGCTTGAACCATGATGCTGTGACGCTGTCGGCGTGGTAGTCTTCGCTAAGAACAGGAAACGGTGTAGCAGCTTGCACGCACTGAACGCTACGACGCGCTACGTGAGACGTAACGACCCACATTGTGGTGGGATGCGACATAGATACAAAATAAAAAAAATGTTTTACTTAGTTTGACAATGAAGTTGAAACGGGTTTATTGGGACAGTGAATAATGAACAGATAATCAGTCATTTCGAGGCACACTGCTGTCCTGTCATATCCATTATTGTGTCTATGTCCCCGCGTGGCTCTACACGTCACCCGATTGACGCTGATGGTCCTATTTGACGGCGCATTTACCATTTTAGGGAGCACGTTTCGCCTCAGTGTAGATTGCCTCTGCGTAGGGTATATAACGCGGAATGTTTCAGAGCAACGCAATAGATGACCACGGAAAGCATACGTATTCAAGTAGAGCGGGTGATTAGTTTGGGCGATAAGGTTATCTGAACGCAACTGCGGAATGGAAATGACTGACGCAAAGTGGGTATAGATGGAGATCGGTGGGAGTAATCGCATGCCTTCAATTTGTCAAAAAAAAAAAAAAGAGAGAGAAAAATGTATTAAATAAAAAATAAAACAAACAACTCCTGCTGCTGCTGTTGCCGCTGCTGCTGCTACTGTTGCTGCTGCTGCTGCTACTGCTGCTGCTGCTCCAGAAGAAGATGATGATGATGACGACGAAGACGACTGACTTTAGTGCTTGCGCCTTCCCAGCAACTCTTGCTCTCTGTCTCTCGATCTCTAGCTCTCGCTGCCTTGCGTCCATTTATCCCATTGGGTCAAGATGACCGCTTTCGTCATCGGCTACATTACTTCACCATGATCTTTGTCCTCGTCAGGGCACTTGTCGCAGCCACTTTTTCCATTGCCAGAACATGCACCCAAATAATTTTTCACTGCGCCTCCTCGGATGTTTCAACCGATGCCTGAAGCTGGGGAACCATCCGCGCCGTAATTCGTAGGACTGCCCCACTTGACGCAAGGAGAAGAATTGACATTTGGGCAAGTTGGAATTGGTTATGCATCTTTGAACTAGCAGCGCAAGAAACGAGGACACAAGAAAAGTACAACACACCAACAGCGCCTTCTCACAACTAACTTTATCGAAAAGAACGCATAGTATTTAACCCATGACCAAGTACCACGTGCTCATACATCATTGATAGCCAAACAAAGGAAACAGAAAAAAAGGAAAAATACACAGGAAAAATTGATCACATGCGCGCTTTTTTTTCTATGTGATAAACCGATTGAGGAAAGAAATTTCATTGTCATGCAGTGATATTGAAGGCATGCTTACACATTGATTGCCTTTTTTGTTAATATGATGAGCTTCAACAATTTCTCTGGTAGTCTGATTTTGATGCCTGAAAATACACTTAGTGTCACGAAAATTAGGGGTACATCCATGATCTGCACAGTGTCGGGCAACGTGCGAGTACACGTTGCTTTCCAAAGATCGCTTGTGTTCCGACAACCTTACGTTCAGGCAACGTGGGAATCCATGCACAGTGGGAATTGTATACGAGGTTCCTTTTTCCTGCGGTCATGTCTATATAGGGCAAACTGGTCGTTGCCTGAACGTAAGGTTGTCGGAACACAAGCGATCTTTGGAAAGCAACGTGTACTCGCACGTTGCCCGACACTGTGCAGATCATGGATGTACCCCTAATTTTCGTGACACTAAGTGTATTTTCAGGCATCAAAATCAGACTACCAGAGAAATTGTTGAAGCTCATCATATTAACAAAAAAGGCAATCAATGTGTAAGCATGCCTTCAATATCACTGCATGACAATGAAATTTCTTTCCTCAATCGGTTTATCACATAGAAAAAAAGCGCGCATGTGATCAATTTTTCCTGTGTATTTTTTCTTTTTTTCTTTTTCCTTTGTTTGGCTATCAATGATGTATGAGCACGTGGTACTTGGTCATGGGTTAAATACTATGCGTTCTTTTCGATAAAGTTAGTTGTGAGAAGGCGCTGTTGGTGTGTTGTACTTTTCTTGTGTCCTCGTTTCTTGCGCTGCTAGTTCAAAGATGCATGACGCAAGGAAAACGAAAAGCGTCAAAAAGATCCCGCATTTCATATTTTTTATAATTCTTTGACTGTGCCTTGAGTTTAGTTGCGTTAGCCATCCTCTTTAAGTATGTGCTCGCTGCACGTTCGCCGCAAGCTTCCCAAAAATTTACACCATCTTCCCAAAGGGAACCCTGATGGGATGCGAAGCAGCAGCGTTGCGCATGGGAGAGGTGGAGAGGGTGAAGCGAGGGAGAGGTGACACGTACAGACATGTTTCAACGCGTACGTTAGGCGCGCGTCAGGCGGCAGCTGCGGGCGCTGCGGCGAGCGCGCGGCAGGCGAGGGAAGAGAGTGACGTCAGCGCGCACTGCGAGGGGAGCGTGACGTCAACGCGCAGCTGCGGCGTGACCTACTTGGCACCGCTCCAACACCTGCGGCGAGGGGAGCGCGTTGCGGCGCGTTCGTACGGACGCACGGACGGAGGTACAGCGTTACACAGCCTAGTCAAAGAGCTGCTTCGCATCTTAAAAAGCCATCTAACTACGCGGTTCATGGCGGCGACGAAGGCTTAATAAAACTTTTTGTTGGGCTAGTTGGTACATGCTTACTGAAATACAAATAGAAGCAAACCTACGAGGAAGAAAATTAGAGAGAACAGAAAGGGCGTAAGTGTGAGCCCGGGTTTTACAGTGTTTCCGTTCTTGGAAAGAGTAAAGATACATTAGCGCGTGAAATCATGGAAGCATACTACATTAAAAAGAAAAGAGATATATGTGTTAGTGACACTTCTGTTGCTCTGCGTGGTGGTGAGTTTGATTTCTTCGAATCTTTTTTCGTTTAATCAATTTTTTTTTTTGTCATTTCTTGTCAATCTTATCGAGTGTTTTTGGACGAGCATTTGAGGCGATGTGCGCGCGCATAGTTGCTACGGCTATAAAATCGCTGATGTTCTGAGAATAAAGTTAGTTGCGAGTGACGCCCTTTCTGTTCTCTCTAATTTTCTTCCTCGTAGGTTTGCTTCTATTTGTATTTCAGTAAGCATGACGAAGGCTTCTGGCGCCAGCTCTAGAAATATCGCTTCAATAAGGTAACTTCAAGAAAAAAAATAAAGAAGCGGCGTCGCGCACTTACCAGGTGATTAATCACCGCGACCTTCGACCTTTGAACGTGCCACTTTCAGAAGGTCGTAGGTTCGGATCCCTGCCATCGGCAAGTTGTCTTTTCGTCCACTTTACCGTCTTCATATCTTATCACAATTATTACGATACACTCGAAAACAATACAACGGACGTTCCCTATACTTACCTTGGCTTGATTCCTTGTTTCAGAGATGACAAAATATTACAGGAGTAAATTTCTCGCTATGGGTTAAAAAATGTTAGTTAATTAATTTTTCATAGTGCTGTGTCAATTTTTCCGCCCCCCCCGCCCACCCTTCGGCCAGCGTGTCCCTGATTACGCTAGTAGGAAGGTGGTCACCCCAGCCTGATGCAACCGGTCGCTGAGATGACCGTAAGCCCGTGGGCTCCGGCTGCCTTCGCGGCTCAGTTTTTCATGGAATATTATAAGTTACTCGCCTATAGAGAATAGCAGGTTACGTAGCTTAATATCACTTACGGGCTTTCTTATAGCTCTCAATCTCACTATGCAAGTGACAACATTTAATGCGTTCTGGCGCTATTTTTTATTGCTCCTTCGCCGGTCGCGATAACATGAAACACGCGAACAAAGCGCGAATTAGCATGCGAAGAAGCGTAACCTTGGAAGAAAGCCGACCAGCGAAGTAGAATTTGAATGCTTCCTCGATCAAGATCTGCTACTCAGGTCAGTCTAGCTATCGGAGAACATTAGCATGAACACGCGTTAGTCGGGTTATATGAGACTAAAACGCCGGCCCATTCTGCGTCGTTTCCTCGTTTTAAAAAAAAACGTCCTTGGGTGTATTTTTGCGCAAAATCTCGAGTCGTCTTCAAGGACAAGGACGCCCCGAACTTGTTTTCTGCATTTTTATTAGTTTCATCGCATGGGAGCGAGTTGAGCCATGTCGGCCACGTGTTGAAATTGACGCGTTCAGCGCAAACAGAACGTCTGACGAAATCGACTCGACCTGACGGATATCGCGGACCTCTGCTGATACGCTGCCTCGGCAATATTGCCTCTCGCGTTTATTGTCTGATTTTGGCGCATTCGGGTTTCACCCACAAAAAGCTGTTATCAATGCTCGGCTCAAGTTCATCCGAGAGCTTTCGCGAGTGCCAGCGATATCACTAGAACTTTCGATACCGCAGGTATAAATGTCGAAGCGCCTTCCCTGTCAAAAAATTTCATATGACACATATGCCTCGTGTCCAATAATCTCGTCTGAACACATATGAATCATATGGGTTCTCGTATGATCATAGAGATTATTGTATATGAATCATACGTGTCATATGAGATTTTTCGATAGGGAATTACCACAGATCACATTATTCAACGGCCGATGCTGTTCTCGCCGCTCAGTTGGAAGTTAGCGCTCTGTCCTCTTGTGTCGATCTGCTCGGCTGTTTTTTCTTTACCATAATGCGCTATACCAGTTCAAATACAGTTCAAGTACAGCTTGAATTTGCTTGTACTTGACGTTTCATTTTCCGGGCACAAGTTCGCACAAATGAAGAATTCCGCATTTCCGAGTCCTGCTGGAGCCTTCTACACCGTCACGGCCACGTGGCAATATAATTGTTTAGAAAATCCTCTCTTGAAGAAGAAAGCCGTAAATGCATCATCAAACGTGAAATTTGACCGTCAGCGTCAGCACGAGTGATGTCAAAAAAAATTATCATCTCGTAATGACGTCACCCTTTGAAGTCATCATGATGTCACAGGTGGACAAAATTTGTGACGCCATCATGATGTCACATGACATCACCACTTGGACAAATGTGGGACGATCCCGGAGGCGCTATGAAATCACGTGAGGTGTAGAAAGATTCCGATGCCTCCGATTTCGGAGGCAGTGCCAAGACACGTTGGCCGCAGAGAGCTTTCGGGGAAGGCAAGGGGCATAGTGTTTCCCAATATTATGAAGAGAGAACTGTGGCACTGCGATCGTTTCGACACCATGGTAATCGTGGGTAGCACGCCGATTTGCCTGATCTTCGTGCTTGCGGCTTCGAACGCACTTGTGGAGTTGTTTATTGTTGTATTTCGGCGTTTGTTTCGGATAAAAGAAGGGATCATTGTGAACTTCGTTAGCCAGTTTGAATTAGTGAGCCTAAAGGGTTAATGTGGTGAAGTGGAACTGCTGAACATTCGCTGACCTTCGTCTTGCGACAAACAGGCTCCAGGCCACATGGAGCCACATGGAGCCGAAAGATAGAAGCTTAGGCAAATACGTGTACTACCCATAATTCCCATGCTGTCTGAAGCGCCATACGTTGCAGCTCCTACAGACACTAGCGCTAGAGTTCCCCCCTAGTGGATTATTAGGAAACTCTATGGGAAGAGGGTATTATTGCAATCGACTGCGAAGCGAAAGAACATGGCTTTCGCCTTCGAGTAGGCTAATGCGTAAGGGACCGCATGACTTCTTTTTTGTTTTGCTTCTTTTTCGTTTTCACTTTGTCTCCTCTCGGCGAGTGACAGAGCGTAGAAGTCGCGGAACGATCTCGTCGAGAGCCAAGGTCGCTCGTGCTACGTCAAGAATTCCAAGGCCGAGCACCAGAAGCGAGGACAGTTGAGACGCTGCGCACGCGGAGTTTCTTTAACGCTGCCGTCGTATAACTCCTCCCGTGTACGTGAGTTAGACGGTCACGCAATGCAAGCGGTCGTCTCTTTCTTTTTTTCCCTGCCCTTTATAATGGAAGCGATGACGTGACGAGGAGGCGGCTCGATGCGACTCTGTTACCAGCGGTCCGGCTTATACCATGTTTCCGGGAAGAATTCGTTAAGCGAAGGCAATAGTTATACTGGTGATACACGATACGCGTGGAGATTCCTGAAGTGAACGGAGACTTCCCCCTACCTTGAAAACTGCCTTATAGCTTTGCAATCTCTGCTTGGACATATTGTAAATTCGCAGGACCGTCTGTGCTTACGTTACAGTTGTACGCCGAAGCGACTAATGTTTGCTCAGGCAAGTGAGCTTGAAGCGTATTGTCCTTTGATGAAATTTGTGCATTGTCCTTGATATGAGTGTAACGCAACGAGATCCTGTCTTTGAATATTACGCATTTTCGTTTCGTTAAGGGTTTACTGACACAACATTTTGAAGGCGAGAAAACTTGTGAGTAGATTTGTGTGGACAAACACGCATCATATATGAAATATCAACGCATAATATAACCTAGAACATATTTAAAATCAATTTTAAAGTGCGTGTCACGCCACTGCACGCGAAACATACCTTTGGTTTTCGTGTAAACAAGCAACCGCCACCTGCGTCACGAGTTTCTGTTGGCTGCTACGATGCTTGCGAGCGCTCTCTCCTAGCAGACCTTTTCAACAGAAGAAGGGGGCAGAGTTGCACGGGAGTGCAAAGGCTTATGTCCTTGCGTCGGCAGTGCATTTTTGGGGGGGTCACGCATATTTACAACGTCTCAGAGCAGCACCCAGGAAGCCTTCGTTGAAAAGAGCTGTCAACGCAGTAATCCTGTGCACGCAGTTTTGTGTGCTCACGTAGCCAGTTATGTTTACATGAAAACCACTCTTGGTCCCGCCTCCCCCGGCGCTCTCTAAAACCGAAACGGCGACTGGGCGCTGTAAAACCGTCTCCAAATAATTAAACGTCTCCAAATAATTAAACCGTCTCCAAATTATTAAGCTTTCTATCCGTGAAAAGTGGGCCGTTAGCTACTTATTGCAACAGAAAAAAAAAAGAAGATGCAAAATTTTTGTGTCAGTGCTCCTAAATTTAAGTGTTAAGTGTGGTGCAGGCATGCTGCCAGGCGTTTCCGCTCACATTACCCGACTACGCGTGATTCACTTTTCCGATGTCCCTATCCGCATTTTTCACGACGCCACTGCACATGCGCCCTAACCTCACGGGAAAGTCGCAAAATGCCTCCTGGTCTCGGAGGCTTTCGTTCTAGCAATAGCGGTTCTCCCGGTTCCTACCAAAACAGCAGAGGGCAGCACAGGAAATTGGAAAATGCGGATTCACACTGAAGAAAAGCTGGCTGTTTGTATTTTAGATATGTTATGACGCTTAGGTACACATTTATGAAACTCCGAAATAAGGAAGCCTTCATACAGGGTGGCGTGGAACCAATTAACGCATTTCACATGGGATGTGGCGAAACGCTGCGGCGCCGCTTACCGCGCCTGCGCGCCGCGTCGACGCTTCTGAACGTGAGCGCCACCGATAACGCTCTCGCCCGACGGAAGACGCCGCCGCGATAGCTTGTACTGGTTGGCGGGAGGGAAATGGTAGAGATGGTGACGCCCTTTCATGAGGTACGCCGCCGCCGTGTTTTACTCGCCCTGGAGAGTAGTTCGTAATATGTTCGGAACTCTCCGCGAACTGTCAGCGAAATCGCTTGGCCAGCTTGGTCGCCCGACCTAAGTGTACTATAGACGTATTCCTGTTGGGGTTCCTGAAAGACCGGGTGTTCCAGAGGCGTATCATGAGCATCCAAGAACTCAATCAAGCCATTGGTGACGTAGTTACAGCCATTGATGAGGACCCACGTAGACGGGCGTACGACAACTTCAAGAAAAGTTTTCAACAATGCACTGACGTAAACAAAGGCTATTTGCCGGGTGCAGTTTTCATAATTTAACCTAGTAATCGGTGTAAGTATCATACTTGGTCGCATTTATAAACTTTTGCTTGATTTTTTCTGCTTCCATGCATAACATATGATTAGTTGACATATGTCAGTCGACTCGGAGCCACCCTGTAGAAATGTTTTTAAAATCCATTCATGTCACGAAAGGCTAGAGGTGAAACTTCAAGACGGCTTCGCCACTTATGTTTCGTTGCTGTGTTTACATTTGTCTACGAACATCCACTGACTCCAACATTCACCATTGTTGTGCTTCTTATAGTTCCTGCTTCCCGCTACGTCTTCGTGTTATACTTCACCATATGCTCATGTAAGTCATTGGTACGTCGTTCACTACACCGAATTCATACAATCTTCATTCTCCTTCGCCCCCCGGCTTTTCAATTTTTTTCGGTATTGTGCCCGTCCAATATTTTGTTCCCTTGCCTCTTTTCCCAAGCTCAGGGTAGCCAATCATCCTATAAACTGCTGACTAACTTCCCAGCCTTTCCATCTATTGCCCTGTCATCTTCCTCCTCCTTGCTTTACATGTCAAGGCTCTTGACACCACCCTTCTGCCACTGGACAAGAAGAGCGGCTCATTTTATTTATCCACATCTCTCATCTGCCCAGCAGACAGTAAATGCAAGGAAATATTTACCATCTCCCAAGCTTGCATGCATTTCTCCTACAAGAATTTTTTTGTTTGCTAGGCGAATGTAGTTCATTTTGTACGTTGAATAGCTTCTACCAGTTTAGCTTCAAATAACTCGAACCTGTCTGTTCCAGTACCATGGTGAACATAACCGGAACACTCGAACTTCTTGTCAGGCGTATGTCTCTTTTTTTTTTTCTTCAGATTTAATTTAAAGAGGCCGCTAAGAATCTTCCAAGCTGAGTGAAAAAATTCCCCGCTAAAGGGAACCATGTGCGGAGAAGCAGCGGGGAGATAATTAGCTTGAGCGGGAGGAACGTCGCCGCTCTCATTTCACGGCAGCGGTCCGGGCGCTCATCGCGGCGCTGCACAGGAGAGACAATGAGGCACGCGCGCTCCGTCATTTTCATACCGCGGAACTGGCGCCCCCCAGCGGAGTATGCAGCTGTCACACCAGCTGTCGTGCGCGCCGCTCCGTAGAAGGATTCCTAGAGGAGAGGAAGGGACCGTAGGAGAAGAGAGAGGGGGGGAGGGGACGTGCATGCGCTGTGGGGGGGTGTGGGACGCGGGGGCCGCTCCGTAGAGTAGAGGATTCCTAGAGGAGAGAAAGGGCGTGAGCGTAGGAGAGAGAGGGGGGAGGGGACGCGCATGCGCTGTGGTTGTGTGGGACGCGGGAAGGAGGGACGGACTAAGCCCCCTCCAAACACATGCAAGCAAGATCAAGGAATGGGGTCAACCTGGGCGACAGACACCACCTGCCTAAGCAGCCTCTCTGTACTCTCGGCCATGACTCTGATGACTGTAGTAGCGGTTGACGGCCTTCATATTACTACAGTGTTCTGGTTCGCATAATGGGTGCTTCCCTACCTTATGAAAGTGGCCGGACGCGGGACGCGGGACGGGGGACGCGGGACGGGGGAACGCGGGACGCGGGAGGGACGGACAAAGCCCCGAGCATAAGATGCTTGGCATCTAAAAAAAGAAGGCATTTTAAAGAAAGCAGACACTGCCATGAACAGCTCAAGCAAACCTTCTAGTCGTGCGCAGCAAGAAGAATGTTAAAGCGGAGCACGAATTTGCCATTTTCTCAGGCGCCCTCTTTGCGTATAGGGGCCTGTGCTCACTCTCTTCCGGAGCTGCGGACTGCTGCTGTTTGACGTCACACAACAGAAAACATCCTACTGGCCAACAGCCGACATAAGTCGAGAGCGGCGTTTGGATCAGATGCGCTTCTGGCCGCGGGGTGCCGCCACGTGCGGTGCAGTGCTCCATAGTCTGCTAACATTAGACAGTAGCGACACCAGCGAGTAAGGGAATCACAACGGCAGAGAGCAATCGCGTTTCGTTACGCGCGCTCATGGTCATGACGCGTGCTGACGTAACTTCTTTACCCCGTATTATCTCTCCCTGTGTAGCTTCCAGCGCGCTCGTCGGGACGAGAAAATAGAGAAAGCTCGAAAAGCATGCCACAAATCCCTGTAGCTCCGCATGTTTTGACGGATTCGATAACTTTTAGCAGCAATCGATTCGTAAGGCAATAAACTCCGACACTGAGGTCATTGGATGATCACTTGGAAAATTGATTCAGAACCCCTTTAACAAAGCTTACGCTGTGAGTATTACCTTTGTTTAGGGATCATTGGGCAAAGTGGTCATCGTAAAAGTATGAGACTCGTTTACAACGCAATGCATTGTCATAGCAGCTATAGTGTAGTCGCACATTTTAAAAAAAAATTCAGACAACGTACTGATTTATTTTCTCATTCCTAACAATGCTGTTTGTCCCTCGCCGACCACCTCCGACATCTCTAAGACACTGATCAGCTGTCAGCCAGCCCTGGAAGCGTTGCAGCTTAGCCCCTCCTCAGTGAGCACGGACGCTGGTCTTCTGCTCAGTGGAGTAATGGTTTTCCCAATGCATTGTCGAGGAACGGCACTTCGCAAACAAAAGCGAATGGCGTTACGGTTAACCTAAGTTCTGAACTCGATCGAGTAGTGGTGACAATTCACTCCTTGAGAACTTCGGAAGATGTGATAACGGCTGACTTGGCATCAAATCACTTCTTCTATCCTTTTGCGCAGCATTTCTCCGCGAGCGATTCTTGCCCATAAACCCCGCGCCAGCAGAGAGAGAAAAGAGTATCGAGGTATTGATTATGAGCCGTTGCCGCGGGCTCCATATTTCTGCCCCGACGAGCAGAGTGTGTAGTATTGTGAAACGAATTGCGCCGGGCGTTGGGTCCGCGGGAATTACTTCGATCTCCGAGCTCCCGCGCGAGGCGATGCCCTGAGTCTATAAAGTCTTGCGCAATTTCCCTTTTCTCTTTTCCATCATAGTACAACATTATCATTCTTTTTTTCTTGAGCGTGGATTGGCCTGTCACAGATTTCGACACGCGCCTATAATGTGTGGCAACCTGGCAACAGCCGCAGATGACGTGCGTAGAAAATTTTTCACTCACAGCTAACCTTTTGAATTATGGATTCTGGAACAAAAATTAGACATGTGGAGTTGGTGAAAATTCGTGTTGAAAATCTTGAACTCATTTTACTGGAGAATTTTAATATTTCGAGAGGCACGTGCCGATCTCACTTTTGCTTCGCTAAGTAAAGGTCAGTACAGAAATATATTGTTTTTAAATTATTCATTCGTCAGGAATATTTACTACCAGCGACAAAAAAAAAAGAATACTGAACAATAAAATTCCGAAACCTCAGTTCGACGTCGATTTTCGTTTCTTGCTTCGACTTTGACGTCGTCTGAAACAGGGAACACAGATTAGCGCAGATACGTCATCGGAAAAGGCATAGTCCAATACCTAGCTAGTTTAATTCTTGGACGATGCCTAAAGGGATCTTGAATCGCTTTTCCCAAGTAATGATCTAATGACCTCACTAACAGAGTTTATTGCATCACGAATTGATTGCCGTAAACATTTCTCGAATCCGCAAAGCAAGAGAGGAGTTACAGGAAATTTTGCACGGTTCAAACTCTTTCTCTCTTCTTTCGCCCGGCGAGTGTGCTGGAAGCTACACAAGGAGGGATGGCCCGGGAGAAAGAAGGTATGTCGGTGCACCTCATGACCTTGAACGCGCGTCATCAAGCGCGCTCGCTCTCTCCCGCTACGATTCCGGCGCGCGCTTGTGTTGCTACGCCGACACGTGGCGACACCCCGCGGCGACACCCTTCGCGAAACACGCAGCACAGTGGCGTTCACAGAGCCCGCTGTAAGTTATCTTAGGGCGACTATACTGCAAGTAAAGTTGCAAGGTACCCACTACGCCGTAATGATCATCATTTTGCGAAGTAAAGAAGTACCCACTGTTCAGCATGCCTACACGTATCGTAGCACTGTGCTCAGACGTCAATGCGTATCGTCTCCATACTTATGGCAGTTCAAAACTATGAGCACGGCCAAAGAAAACGTCAGGCCTGCGCGAAGCACGCAGCACAGCAACCTTCACAGAGCCCGTAGTGAATTCTCTTAGGACGACTGCTGCAAGTAAAGTTGCAAGGTACCCACTAAGCCATTTTGCGAAGTATAGGGAAGTAACTTCTAATCCATAATTCACAATTTGTGAAGTAGCGAGTTACCCACTACGCGTCTAGAAGGCGATACGCGCGCCTACGTAGCTCTTTATTGGGGCTGTGGCTGATGACGATGAAGAATTATGGCTGATAGTTATGCAATGAGTGGGAAGCTTTAAACCATCCGCTCGTTGCGCGATTCGCACTGTGTGACGCATGGTGGGATTTTACTCTTCTGCCACGCAATAATATATCTGTTAGCGTGATTCTTCGCCTGGCATGATGGCTCTGTAAAACCCCTTTGCGAAGCAGTTTCAAGCATCGATGTGGTTCTGTGGTAGAATACTCGATTGCCATGCACAGCGCCTGGATTCGACTCCCACTCGAACTTTCTTTCGTGACAGGCGCTTAAAAGCCTTTCAATTCGCAATAACTGCGATGCAAGAAGTAGCTTCAGAAGTGTCATTATTAGCTCCGGTACTATGCCCTTACTTCATGTTATAAGTAAAGAACCATGACAAATGGAGCGTTTGCCTCATAACACGCCTACTGTGGAAGATGTTTATTGCATACTCACTAAAGTCGCACGCCTTGAGTTTCGCGCTTTTTGTGCCACAGATAGATTCTCCGTGTCATGTGAGGATCGGTATAGTTGCGATAAGGGCACGAATATTCGTGTGTTGCCATGTTCATTCGGTTCGCACCTATGCCAAGATGTGCCGCGTGAAGCTGACGTGCTTGTCTTTTAAGAGCACTTGTCTTTAAGAGCTGTTTAGGCTACCGGTAACTTGTGTGCTTCGTCGTGCAAAACTCCACATGTGGGTATGCGCTACAAGAATTTGGCAAGCCCCCCTACCGAATACAGAAGGTGCGAGCGTTAAACGAAATCTCTGCTCGGCAAAGTGGGGCACGTAAAACGCGTGAAAGAGAGAGAGAGAGATAGAGAAAGAGATAGATAGAAAGAAAGAGAACGAGAAAATAGAGAGAAAGAAAAAGAATAAAGATTAAAGAAAACACAAAAAGACAGAGAAAGACACAGACACGAAAAAGAGATAGAAAAAACAGGGACCAGGACAGAAAGAGAAAGAAAGAGAGAAATAAAGAGAACCAAAGAAAGAGCGAAAAAGCGGAGAGAGAAAGACAGAAAGAAAGGGAAAAAAAGAAATAAAGATAGAAGGAGCGAAGGAGAGAAAGAAGAGAAAGAAGTAGAAAGGAAGAATAAACAACAAACACATACAGAAAACAGATATATGAAAGAATGCGAAAGAAAGAAAGAAAGAAAGAAAGAAAGAAAGAAAGAAAGAAAGAAAGAAAGAAAGAAAGAAAGAAAGAAAGAAAGAAAGAAAGAAAGAAAGAAAGAAAGAAAGAAAGAAAGAAAGAAAGAAAGAAAGAAAAAGACAAACAAGCAAGGCTACCGAGCTCCGCTCTACCTTCAGGCTAGGCCCCACCAGTGCGATGCTGCCATAATTTCTTTCTTTCTTTTTTGCACGATATTAGGGAATCGAAGAGTTCGCACCCGTACCGACTGCGTTCTATATCAAGTGAAAAAAAAATTATGCATGAAGGGCTTTCAAGCATTCTCTTTGACATGCGTGTCGGGCAAGTTGGAATATTCCTTTTTTTTTTTTTTCATGCTGCCTGAAATCGTGGACGCCAATTCCGCTAAAAGGCGTGCAAAGTTTGATATTTGTTGCCATGACACCCTCATCAGCTATTCAACACGAAAGCGCGATGCATTTCTGAGAAGCTATAGGTACTGGTACTCTTCTGACATATAAAAGAAGATATGAACTCGCACCATTTCTAAAACGTCTGATTCAAGATGTGCCGCAAAAGAATGAACGTCGTGCATAATTATACTTGGAGTGCGATTGTATATTCGGTTTTCAAGGTGGTCTTATATTCTGGCGCCCCATTAAGTTCAAGGAACGGTTTGATAAGTGGAGCGGGAAGTGTTCGTTGTTCATTGTTGTTTGTTAAATTTGATAACACCTAACCGTGTTCATGTTTTCTCTGAAATATTTTCTTCTGCGATATTGCTTGGAAGCTACGTGGTCCTGAAAGCTCCGACATAGACCATATGAACAATGCAGGAGAAATATCAAAACGGCAATGTCTCGGCAAGAAACAAAATAAAAATGAATCTGTAAGATTAACAGAAAAGTTCATTATTCATGAGATCGCCTCCGCGATAGCATACGCAGAATTATCTCCATGGAAACAAGAATGACAGCTTTCTTTTATTCAGAAGCTAGTCTTGTCACCTTTCATTAAATTGTGCCACGTGGCTTATTTTTTTCCTCACATGGAAAAACTTTTCGGCTTAGTGTGATGTCTAACAAACCGTTACTTTTGAAGATATGCTGCAGCTTTCTAGGAGGATTCTAGATTGGACCCCAACCCGTGCCTAGGTCATTTCAGTCATTAAAATATGTTCTGTCTAGTTAACCCCCACGAAGTCAAAAAACAATCATTCATCACGCAGTAACTGGCAGTTAAATTCTGTGTCTTCTGCACATGGATGCGTAGTTTAGAAATTCATGGGGGCGTATCCCATCAATAATATCAGTCAATCAATCAATCAGTCAATCAATCAATCAGTCAGTCAGTCAGTCAGTCAGTCAGTCAGTCAGTCAGTCAGTCAGTCAGTCAGTCAGTCAGTCAGTCAGTCAGTCAGTCAGTCAGTCAGTCAATTTATGTTAGTAACATAATACGAGAAAACAATACAGGTAAATATGCTAAGGAGGTTCCAAGGTTACAAAGCGTAGGCGGGGGGTGTCTGATCGGGGTCCTCCAGGACAAAATAAAGTTTATTTCACCCTCACTCCCAAGTAAATACACTAGAAAAATGGATAAAGCGAACGTATGGAAATAAAAAAAAATTCAACATGTCAGGCACAACAAAAACAGCGTCAAATATTTCAGTGAATACTAATAAATTCATGAGACACAGAGACTTAAGAAAGTGCGCAACAATTACACATTTAACAAAAAGTTTTTTAGTTATCGCCTAAATGCATATATGTAAATACACATAATTTTTTTTATTTCAGGGGAGAGTGAGTTCTATAATGAAATGCATGCGAAAATTATAACAATTGTTCCATAATTAGTAGATATTTTAGACTGCAGTAGTCTATAATGGACCGCAGATCTACTTCTGTTCGTATTAGATAGCAGGGAGACCTGAAAAATGTCGAATATGAGCATGCAATGAAAAACCTTAAAGAACAAAAGACACATACTGCAAATGTATAGTTATTATTCTGTTAAGATCGACGAAAACAGGATAGGATGGCGTCACTCTAGTATCAGAAGTAATAAGTGGCACGGCTTGCTTTTGTAGTACCTATCTCCAGTGACGAAATATAATCTGAATGTGCCGTTTATCCGGAAATTTATCTGTCAAGCTCAAGCGAACTATTTATCTTTTAACAGCGGAGCTGTTAGCGCTCGCCGTTGATCCGTAACGGGTGAACAGAAATTATCATCATCATGAATCTCCGACTTATTTTTCCTCTTCGTCCTCAACTTCATATTGTGCTTCGCTCCCAGAACACGTGCGCCAATTCGTCGAGCATGAAATGCGATAACACTGATGGGGAAGAGAACGAGTACAGAGAGAGAAAGAAAGAGAAATTGAGATTCTTGGCAAAGAAAAAAATTTCTTGACGAGGTGGGATTTGAACCCGCGAACAGAGGCCAACTATCGTAAGCCACTCGGCCTATACAGGCACGCCATAGCATAACATAGCACAGCCCTGTATAGCATAGTATAGCAAGGGGGGTAGATGAAAGAAAGGAGTAGGGGAGAGAGCAAAGCACAGCATCGGAAGTATCAGAAAGATAAAAATAGAAAGAAAGAAAAAAAACGCAGGAAGAGAAAGGAAGAGAGAAAGAGAGAGAATTGGATAAAAAGAGAGAAAAAACATAGAAAGAGGAAGCATGCGAGAAAGAGAAAGAGAAAGGGAAGAAAGAGAAGGAAAGATACAAATAGCAAGAATGAGAATGAAATAGATAGGTAGAGAGAAATAAATTAAAGATGTAGAGAAATGAATAGAAATAAAAAAGACAAAAAACGATACAAGAACAGAGAGAATAGAGCAAACGAAAGAAAGGTCGGGAGAAAGAAACAGAAAGCTAAAGAGAAACAAAGGAGTCCGCCCACCTCCGCACTTCCGTTCAGACTTGACACCCCCTGTTCGAAGCTGCCTTAATTTTTTCCTCATCTTTGCAAAGTGCCGAAATATACCGCGCTATCCTCGATGCCCACCATGTCGCGCGAAAACAATTTCCGTTGCACCTGCCTCAAGCGTTAACGGCCGTGATTCCGAATAATCCATATGGAGGCGTCTATTTGTCGTCAAAAGCACTGCATTGTTTCGAATCGGATGTTTACTCACGCGTGAGTGTTCTGTAGTACTTTCCGCCTAGAATTGATGAGAATGCTCCGGCGGTGAATTGGTGCTGGAACAAAACACAAACACGATGCTTGCGTCTCATGCACCAAGCCTTTGTTTGGGTTATTTGAATGCCCTTTGCGTCATCTGTCACACGATTGTGTGGCCTTCGCACATTCACATTTTTAAAACTGCAGACTTGTCGTTGTGTTACTCAACCTCTTTTGTGTTACAATTTCGTGCAAGCATTGAAATGCAAGGCAATACTAGTATTCGTCTGAAGCTTATTTTTATCGTTCTTGAAAGTGCTTTTTCGATTCCTTTAGCGACGATTCTGATTAGTACTCTTCGTGATGTGTTTGATAATTTAGAAAAGAAGTTTTTTTACAAGCGCTAAACTTTAGTAATTGATTTAATCGGCAGTTGATAAAAAACTGTACCACATGACCTACATTAAAACATGAACTTATAAATGATTTCTTGTGCAATTTGTTTTTCTTCGGGCATGAATATAATCTGAGCAGTGTCGTACTTGTGAATGATTTCCCAGTGTGGTAAGGCCTAGTCAGGAGGTTTAAGTCCTCCTTTTGCCTTATCCCGCGGGCAAACCATGTATACGTGTTATGCCAAATAAACAAACAAAATAAAAAAAAAAAACAAGTGAATTCAATAGACTATTAGGCCAATGAAAGTGCAGGGGTCATTAATGGCTGTCTTTACCTGTAGTGTGGTAATATAGCATAAATTCAATTTAATTAAAGTGAACGAAAAATCACCCCTTCCGTCTGTGTGATTCGAACCGACAACATTCGAAAAACACGCCTGCTGTTCTAGCGATTGGGCTAGGAATGAAGGTGCTTTCCTCTCCAGTTCAGTTAAATTCAATCTACGTCATCTTACTACACTACAGACAGAGAACAATTAATGGACCGTTTTCCTTGGCATAATTAACTGTTGGATTCATTTGGTTGTGTCTAAGAAAGAAACGAGACCCTCGGAAAAAATGTCCTTTCTTTCGTTACTTATGAATAGAAGCTTATCACTTTTTTTTTCTTTTTTTTTTTTTTCGGGCAATGAAGCTTCTTTCATTTATCCACCTGAAAATGGGGCTAAAATTAGATCTCACCCTATTGGAAAAACTGCCATAGTGGGTACTGGAAAAGATAGTGGCTATAGCGGAAATAATGCTGGATATGCTGGAAATCATGGTGTTTATAGTGTACAGTGGTGGATGGCATAGTGTACATGGTGGAAAGGATAGTGGACGATGGTGGATAGTATGCGTCCACTATCGCGCTGATGCTGGAAAGCAGCGAGGGAATGGTGGCTGGGGAAAATGATACTGTACCATACTGGAGAAGCTGCGCCAAACTGTCATGGCGGCAATGACGTCACGTCCAACAGCATCGGAAGTGAAATTCGTTGGGCGCTGAGGCCGTGACCACTAGGGGTCGCCGCTGTCGTCCTCTCGCATTTTTCTTTCCTGTCATGGCGCCGCGCTGCTACAACCTGGTCATGGCGTGGTGATTGTGTTTGTGCTGATGCGGTTGATTTTTGCGCGGGCCATCGTTGTGTGTTTTATGTTGCGGTCATTGACTTAGGCGGAATTGCTTGAATGAATATGATGTGCGGTATGTGCAAACTGAGTGATCAGCAGCCGCCAGCTCCCCAAGTAGGGTTGCTTTGCTGGCGATGAACGTGATTACTCTTGGAATACATCGTCTTCAAATGCTTCCGCATATTATCGATGAACAGCGCCGGAATAGTTTCTCGCAACACGCTCTGTGCGTGGAGAGTCGACGTGACAGTTCGTGCGCATCGGGAACTCACCACATTGCCGCGAGACCGACGGATTCCCGCAAACGGGGTCGTCAGCGGCCGACGCCGACTCGTCACGCCATTTGAAGACCGGTGTACGTCGCAAGTGTACACTGCCAGCATGTTTTCTTCAGAAAGGTAGGTTGCTCTATGCATGTTATGCATTATTATTGCTCGATGCGTTATAGCCAACAGATATTGAATGCGGCGGTACTGAATGCTCTTGCAGTTGTGTTGAACCTGCTACCACACGACGTTTGTAAAGAACTTAATCGCTACTGTTAAAATTTAAGGTGCTCGTATATGTGAGACGGACGCACTACCCGCCATAAAGCTGAAAGCAGAGATAAAATTTTCGACAGAAAGGTGCTCATCTTACACAGGTATTTAGCAAAAAACCGTCACTGCACTTGAAATAACCGAACTAAAAAAATTATTGCTACAGCCACCGGGTTGTGCTGTAGCAATTTCGCTGATGTAGCACCGGGTTCGGGACAGGGAATCGGTGAGGCGCGATAAGTTGCATTGGTCGATGTTTGCTTAGCGGTTATTTTGTGTCATTTGGTGAAGCAATAATGAACATTGTTTATGCTAGCACTCCTGTGCACTGATAAATTTTTATGTCGGATAGAACAGGAATTTGTTCAGAATCCGCCCCTCAAGGATAACGAATTGTTGAAGGTGGGTGTCGGGGGGAAGGCGGGGTGGTGGGGGTTTCGGCAGTACAGCGCCAGCGAAAACTGGCCGGCTGTGTATCCCCGTAGGCCGGCTTTCGGCATAGTCCACTGTGAATTTCATTTGCCGCTGCAATGGATGAAAGTTTAGGCTGTGGTTTCGTTTTTTTTTATTTTTTTGTCTTGATGGGCTAGCGGATCGCGTGTTTATTTTGTGAGGGGAAGGTTATTTGACTACTGAACTAACCCGCTTGTGGTTTTCAAGAGATTTATTTCAAGAGCTGCCATGAAGCTAACGCTACCGGCCTGCTGCGAGGGCAAGTAATTGTCCCGGCACGGAATGCCGACACCATTCCATTTACGTCAGCTCGCGAAAAAAAATAATAACAGCCGTTAATAGCTAACCAGCTATAGTAATTTGTGGTGCTATCATACTGCATCATGAAATACACGTTTAAACTACGCGACGACAACACGTTAAAACATAGAAACACACACATGAAGCGCAGAAAACAAACACCGTGCGCTTGATGTGTGTGTCTATTTCTGTGTTATCTTCACCCAGATTGAACGTGTCTGCTATATATGTGAACCAACTAGCCGAACAACATGCATTGCCTACAACAAGGACTCACTATGTATTTATTGTGCGAAAGGAGCAGTGTACGTAAGGCGCATCAATGTGTTGATTACCAAAACAAAGCATTTCTATTTTTTAATGATGCTTTTTGAATGTTTTTCAGGGTCTTGGAGAAATGCATTTCTTTGTAGTCACTTCAAGTAGAGCCACCGAGGGAGAACCGTGACGCTGTTGGGAAGGTTTTCTACTAGGGTTTTCTGCAGAAGCTGCTTGTATAGGCAAACGTGTAAGCAAAACACCAAGAAATGTAGAAAAGTGAATAAAGTTATTCACTGAGTCAGGCTGTTCCTTGATTTGTGTAAACAGGCTATTATTGTGCCTGTTTTGCCTGATAACACATTTGCAACACAAGTCAACAATTTGTTTTCTGTGCTTAACTTGTGTGCCTTATGTAACAGGAAGATATGTTTTCAGTTGTAACAGAAAGAACATTGAGAGAAAAATGTTTCATTGACTAATATACCCGCCATTTCGTACCTGCTACATACCTTGTACATAGTATACTATCTACCCACCTGAACTACTGTCCACTATCCAACCAGCATCCGCTATCCACTATCCAACCACCATCCAGTATCCACTATTCAACCACCATCCACTATCTAGCCACCATCCACTATGCCATCCACTACATTAATCCACTATAATGGTGGATGGTGGTTTCCACTATGCCCAGTATTTGTGTTTTTCCAATAGGGCAGATAACTGCTGGGTGTAATCTTCTTTAATGTTTTATTTACCCCATTAAATCCTCTGAGCTCAAGAAGGCCCACGCGCGTCACTGTTTTAAATGATAGCTGTAAATTAACGCCGCTATTTCGAAGAAGTGAAAAGAAGCGCGAACAGGTATAACACTATGCAGATGTGTCGCAAGCTTTCAGGCTCAGCGCGCAGCGATGGGGAAAGCATGTTTCTCCAAACTCCGCATTCGAGAAATTTTATAATGAGATTCTGTGCGTGAGAAAATAAAAAAAGTGAAGTTCTGTGTTCCCTGGGTTCTTGCGAAACGATTCTTCGTGGGCACGTGGAGATGGAATCAATACCGGGGGGCACCAGGCTTCGACAAAGCATCTAAAGTGGTTAATTAGTGGCAGCAGAGCTCGCGAAGACATGAAGCAATGTTGTTGCGTGTCACAGCGTGAAAGAATGTTTCGTGTTGTCTCGAGGGAAATCTCGCGTTCCAGTTCAAATAAATGCGGACTCTCAGTCAATAAGCTTAAGCTCCCCGCGTGACAATATTCATTTGCGATATCGGTTGCCAGGCAACCCGTTTCCTTTCCTCTGTGAATGTTGCACCGTACATCGGTGAACCTCCTCGTGTACCTTCTTTCTGCAGCCGTGAGAATAAGTTCAAATACCCGTCTCTACATTGTAGGCACGTCGACATCACTTTCGCAATCAGCGCTGCTGTTGCTGTCAAAGCCGTATTTTGAAATGCCGTATCAAAAGAAAGAAGAAATCAGAAATGACATCGTAAGGACCCAATGCCCTCTCCTTGAGCCTTTCACTACGACTCTGTAGCGTTCCTGTCGAAACGGGTCTATTAGAATCTGAAGCCTTTTTTCGACTGTTCCGTACTCAATTACCCGCAAGAGTGCTTTCATATCAGTTTTACATGTTCTTTTTTTTCGCTCTCTCTTCACAGCCGTACGGGTATGTCTTTTCCAAGCTGCAGCCGTGACCTCCAGCGTTCCTTTGTGTCTCGGACAAATTGCCTCATGGTGCTTTGAGCGGTCAGGACAGTGACTCAGTTTCGTAACGCACGGGGCATCTACCGAATATAAATTATTTTGCTCCCACTTGCGTGGAGCCGATGCATTCATGTTTTTTTTACAGTTCCGTGCAGTGTTATATCCCCTTACACCACCAACCGAGATTGCTGTCCAGATGTAAGGCTCAACGGATAACAGAAACTCCTCCGAGATTTGAGATAATGGTGGTTTCAAGTCACGTTGATAGGCAGGTGGAGTTATGATGTCAGTCTGGTAATTAACACTTAATTTAGCCGGTGTTACTGCAGAAAAAAGTGAGACAATGAACACGTCAGCCCCCTATATAAGTTCTTGAGAATCTTTTCTTTTTTCTTTTTTTCCCGGGGAAAGTGTTATTCGCGGGTGCTTACGCAAAAGTGCCTGTTCCTTGAGAAGCACTATTTGATGCATACAACTCTGAGACAGCAGCTACCACACGCCTCTTTTGTTCGACAGGTTACGTCATGCAGCAACCCTAATGGAGACGCAGCTGCTCTCTATAGAAACGAGTATTCGCGAGAGCTGCGCGGCTTCAATATGCAAATCACCGCACAAAAATCCGACTCTTCCTCTCACCTTCACCCTCTCTTCTCCTCGCTTGCACCACTGCACGGAATTGAAGCAGCATTGTCGTGTAAGCGCCATCGCTGCGGAGATACTTCCCATAAATCCTATGGCTGAAGCCTCTCAAGCCTACTCTGAAAGGTCCTTTATGTAACTCCATGCCGTGGCCTGCTCCCTTTTCATTCACTTCTCGCCCCGTCGCCTTCGCATGCGCAGAGTTTATTCACGCTACATGTTCACCCGCGGGCGACAGTGTACAATAACTTTTGCCGCACATATTTCCGAGGAATATGGAGGTGCATATGCTCCGCAATATTGATCGGTTCTTCTTCACACGAAGTAAGACACCTTGCGAGAAGAAAATCGTTTTCTCTTGTCATTTTCTTTTTGTATTCCTTTCCTTATTTCTTTCTTTCTTCCTTCCTTTCTTTCTTTCTTTTCCTTCTTTCTTTCTTTCTTTCCTTCTTTTTGTACACATATCGTTTTAGACATTTCTGCACTCCGCTACATCAAAGTTAAAATGTCGTTATATTAAACATCGACTCGTGTGCACCATTGCAATTTTTAATAATATCGCGCGTGCTTTTACCCCTAGTCATGGTAGCACCTAATATAGACGAGAAGTAACGAGATTTTCTACAAGACGCGCAAGTACATCTCGGTGGATCAGTGGCTAGGGTGTTCGGCTGCTGACCCGAAGGTCGCGGGTTCCATTCAGGCCGCGGCGGTCACACTTCGATGGAGGCGAAATGGTAGAGGCCCGTGTACCGTGCGATGTCAGTGCACGCTAAAAAACACCAGATGGTCAAAATTTTCGGTGCCCTCCACTACGGCGTCCCTCATAATCATATCGTTGTTTTGGGACGCAAAACCCCACATATTATTATTATGACACGACGCACAAGCGCAGAGAGCACAATAGTGTGCGAGGGCCGTCTGAATACGCTGTTTGCTTAGAGATGTATCAGCCTCATCTGTGCGACCACGTGCTCAGAGAGAGAGACTCTTTATTGGAAAAACAGAGATTTTTTCCGGCGTCTATATAGCGCTGACATGCTACTCTGTATAGGGATGGGGAAGGGGACTAAAAGATTTCAGAAGAGAGGAAAGAAAATAATGAGAAAAAAGAACATAAACAAATAAGAAATGTGCATGTGAACCTGATAAAAGTATTTACACTTAGCGTGCCAGGTAATTTAAGACTTTCCTATGTGACTTATTCGATCATCAGAGCCTTTCGACAAGGCCAATTTCGGACAGGTAATTGACTAATGATTGTACAAACCGACGCTGTTTTGAAGGTCCGGGCACTGGGCCTAATATGTTGCGCTACGTTAACTGGTCGCGGTAAATCATGTCCATTTGTCGTTCCAACAATTGTCTTTCGTCGCAAAAGCCGGTGTGACGCTTACGGTCACATCACTGATATCGTTACTTCTCGCTGTTATTAAAAAACTATCGTATCCTCAGGTCGACACTCGTACGATATTATTAAAAAATCGTATGTGAACATGTTTTTTCATGGTGACTGGATTTCGGCAGCTAGAACTGTTGGGCACAAATTTCAGTACAACTTCTTGATGGGCCAGTTGGTACATTTTATATTGAAGAAAAAACAAAACGTCATCACAAACATGTTAGACATGCCATCGCTCGACGCAAGTCACACACGAATCTATTTGAACATTCTGTAATGTTTTCGAGCTGGCTTTCTGCGCCTATGGTTTTGGAATGAAATGGGGGGGAAATACTGGTCCCATTTTCAGTGGCAATAAAGTGCCAAAAATGCAAAAATATTACTAAATGCAGGGCCAATTTATTTATTCTTTTTTTTTTTCGAAGGGAGGCGGGGGGGTGTTGTAATATCGTTCAGCGAGTCAGAGTCAAACCAGCGTGACTTTGCTGCCTTCGTTTGCTGGTTATCGACGCCAGACTTTTATAAAACGTGTGTGCGCTGGGCGCGTACAAACCAGCTGCGCGTCAGTTGCAGCCTGCTTTACATAGCTCCGTGAGTTCCGGCTCACGTGCTGAGCGCGTGAGTTCTGTTTACACCATACAAAGCCTTCGAATGCCGTTCTTTTTCGCAAGAGAGCCCCATGCAGGAAACAAGTTTCAAGCCTTCAACTTTCTGGTAAGCGGCATTCGTTCACTTTTGTTACATAAGTTCTCGAACGTAAAAAACACCGGGACTGAGAGCACGACTTTTAAAGACGATAGTCTTTCTTGGGATACCTAAACGGAGAAATTTTGGTCTGTCTGTCTGTTTGTCTGTTTGTCGGCACGTCACACGATTGAGCTAGTTGGCCAAACTTTAACCCCCTGCCTTACGACCTCCAATCATGACCAAGAAGCATGTGTTCATACGGGTGAGCGTGGGCAATTAAAAATCAAATATTACGCATACCTGAGGCACAACATCAATACCTTAGTACTATTCACAGTGTTCCTTTAAAACAAAATCTATAGATACGTAATTATAAAGATCCTAGTGTTTATTACGCGGCGCTGCTGTGTACAAAACAAGTCTCCGCCCAGTGATTTAACTTCGACGCTGTGGCTGGCTGTGGTGCTGCCACCTGGCAGCAGCATTGTTCAACACAAGCCGATGTTCCCCGGTAGCGCTGTAGATGGCGTCCTCTTCTGTTTTATCAATGCCAGCCAGATGCGGCTGATTCATCGTAGAAGAGCGCTGTCTCAGGCAAGGCAAAACATATATGGCCGCTTGATGAAATACGACCCACTCTACAAGACATGATCAGAGAACGCAGAGAAAAGACCGACGACCAAATTTCAGCGGAGAAACGCCGGCGTCCGTCTAAGCGCGCCCGGAAAACGTCCGAAAAACGAGCCCAGCGGCTAGCCCGGCTATTAAATTGTGGTACTCATGCCGCTCATGCAGTGCAGTCGGCACAAGACTATCGTCTTTCGACGACATTTGCAGCGAAGCACGCAGATACGCGGCCAATTTTTTTTTCAACGCGGATTTTCTTTCTAGTTTTCTGTGAAACGGTGACGGTGCTCAGGGGCTGACCCGAAGGTCGCGGGTTTGATCCCGGCCGCGGCGGTCACATTTTGATGGAGGCGAAATGCTAGAGGCCCGTGTACTGTGCGATGTCACTGCACGTTAAATAACACCAGATGGTCCAAATTTTCGGAGCCCTACACTACGGCGTGCCTCATAATCATATCGTCATAATCAGATATTATTATCTTTCTAGTTTTCTGGCTCACAATAGCGCACTTAATATCCGTCATCATTTATGTTACCTGCGTGCCTCCCGAACGCACATAACATTTATACAAGCGTCAACCGTTCGGCTAGTGGCTGTGAGTTGTGACATGACGAAGAGCGGAGAAAGAGTCGACGAATATCACAAGTTCCAAGCAAGGGACACGGTACAGACAGGAAAGACGCTCAACTTGCAACTAAGTTTATTAGGCACGAAGAACCACCTGAACGACAGCCGCGCATGCGGAAGAACCAGTGCCCCTCTCATGAAAACGTGCTAAGTCAAAGCTTTTACTTTGCCGGTTTACTTTGCGCGCAAGCAGCACGAAATACAGGTCGTTTACTTCCTGCGACTCTTTTTCCTGGCAAGTCTTTCGACAGCAAATTGAAATAAAATACTCAAAATTGCATATCACTTATTCTTTTATAGGAAGAAATTGTGGTGAACTCTATCACGCGTACCAACAAAATGTTGTAAGCAAGAAGCTCACCGTTTTATTACTAAGAGCGCTCAAAGTTGAGAAATTCCAAATTGGCGGAACAGTGTTGCTTGGGGCCACAATTCATACATTGTTTTTTTTAGGCGACCAAACCTTTTTTTTTTTTTCGCATAGCTAATTTCGGTGTCATTTTTCTCGGTCTGAAACCTACGCCTGGAGTAATTTCATAAAAATCGGAGATGGTGAAAAGAACCTAGTGTTCGTTGTTATCTGGACACACACTGCAGCGTCTTTTCTTTCTTTTTTTTTTTCTCCCGCAGACGCCAGTGTTTCCTCGAGACTAATCAACGACACGTTTGGTTGATGCACATTGAGCAAACAGGTGCACCAAAATGTGAATATGCGCATGTGTAAAAGAAAAATGCGATTAAAGCAACCATAATGTTATCGAGCACTGTTCGTAAGGGCTTTTGATGGAGCGAGGACCAGGGATGGCAAATTTGGTATGAAATAATAATCGTGGACGTTGTAGGTACCAAACCCACGATATGATTAAGAGCGATGCCGTAGTGGAGGGCTCCGTAAATTTAGACTTCCTGGGGTTACTTAACTTGCACCTAAACTATAAGCACACGGGCGTCTAGCATTTTGCCTCCATCGAAATGCCGGGATTCGAACATCTGACCTTCGGGTCAGCAGTCTACCACCATAAGCACAACATTAACGCTGTGAATATTGGTATGGAATAGATTGCTCATTGACATGTAATATAATAAATAGCATACACAGGGTGTCTCAGGAAATGTGTCCAAAATCCCCAAAAATCAGGGAAATGTGATATTTGTCCGGTGCCTTCACAATTACCCTTTTCTGTAGCCGCAGGCATATTAATATGGCTAAAGACATCATTTGGGACAGTAATTAGGAAAGTTATATTAATTAACTTTTTAATTAGGAAGGTTAAGCGGTTATGTCAAATTGGTGGATTGAAATTTTTCATGCGAACAGCCATCGCAGCTTCGAGATGTAGAAAAAGCGGTCTCTAGTAATTATTGCGGCGTAATGAAATTCAACCAATATCAACGGAGAAACAGAAACCGAAGCACCGATGAGCGCAACAAGCAGACGACCAGAGCATGACGTCATTGTTCAAGACAACGATCGCGAAGGTGTAGTTTTTCCTCGTGCGTTGACGTATAAGCGTCATGCGTGCTATAATTGCAAGCGCAGCCCACACACTCACACAACGAAGTCGGTTTGATGGTTGATATAACTGCTCCCAAGAGCGCCGGTTTTGGGGCGATTTGGTTTTGCATAGCAGAACACTTAAGCGCTAGCAAACGAGGACAGAGGACAGAGGTTGTGATCACCTTCTTCTGTCCTTGTTTGCGCGCACTTAAGTGTTCTAATGTAACGACGCTCAATCGTTCTGTGTGTCTCAGAAGAATGTGGCAGCTGCACTCTTCCGCGTTTTCGGTTTCAGTTTCGCCTCTGAATTTGGGTGAATTTCATTACTTCAAAATGATTACTATAGAGGCCGTTGTTTCGAAATCTCAATGCTGCAATCGTTTCTTCACACGAAGGAGTCCTATTTTACATAACCTGACTTCACTAATTAAGACGTTAGTTAATTTAAATTACTTAATTACTGTCGCTAATGATATCTTTAAGCACGTAAAGATGCCTGCACCTACAGATGAAGTAACTGTGAAGGCATCCAAGAAATATCGCACTTCTCTGATTTTTTTTAGGATTTCTGACACATTTCTTGAAACACCCGGTATATCGTTTCATGGTGTTATGCAATAGTTGCGAATATAACGTGTTGAATCCTTCGTTTTTTAGGCTTTAATAACTATTTAAGACTAAGCTTTAAACCAAACTACGGATAACATGCTTCGGCGACACGTACTTCTAAGGCAAAAGTTAATTTGGCAAAGCAATTTCGAAGCTACCCGCAAGGCGCAGTAAAGTTCATTAATTTAGGGCAGCATTTTACGCGAGCGATATTGAATAGAATCACGAAGTCGAGATATGGAATTAGATCCTGTCGAGAATCACGTCTACATTCTTTGAGCAAACACCCGAGAGCTTGCAGCTAATGATTACGTTTTGTGCCATCGGAAAATCAAAAACGTGTCGTAATAAGATCATATATTTAAAAAAAAAATAAAAGTAAACGAGGTAGTGTTGTTTCCGATGGAGGCAGCTGTCGGCCCGCGATAAAAATGAAGCGAACTACAGTATTTTTTTTTTCTTGCTCGTTTCCGAGGAACACATTCTGGGCAAAAATTTTCGTTTAGAATTGCAAAACAGAGCCGACAACGAGAAACTCGCCCCAGCCGCTTCATTAGACAAAGAAATTTGCCGGCGGCTACAGTCCGGAAGAAGAGCTATCTACTGGTTTTCTATCTCACGGGACCCCCCACGCACAACTATATAAACAACGATATCTGAAAAATAAAGAAGCCAAATTATTCTCTTACACCTTCTATGCTAACGAGTTCGCGGGAATGCATTTTCGTTGTTTCGCGGCTTCGCGAAAGAGCCGGCTTTCATTCGGTGGTTTGCACACTGCGAGATTTCACACAGCGTCGTTAGGCGGCACTATCCTGTTTCTATGCTACTCAGTGAGTCAGTCACATAACCATTACACCGTACAAGTGGAAGACGGCCTCCCAAAATCTCGTTGTATGGCACAGCTCAAACCCAGCATAATCCGTCACCGTTGATTCGATCGTTCTCGCCAATATTGATTGATTGATTGAACAGCACCACAAATAGAACAGCAACAATAGAACAGCACAACAAGAGAGGGCACAGGACGAGCACTGACGTCAACAAGTGCATTTATTTTATGTGCAGAAAACAAACGCGCTTAATGCACTCAATACATTCACAGAATTAATGCCCGACCTAGTACTAAAAAAATGAGGGAGGAGCAGCTCAAATTCTTCAACCGCGCATGAGTCTGGAAAATGCAAAAAAAAAAACATGGTTGATCCCTCCGTCATAGGAATCGGTATAACACGAAAGTAAAACGTGCCCGTACAGAGGTAATTGAATGTTTACTGTACATTGAAACATGAGAGTTTGCACAACGTATAACGTGGATGCACCCATGTTGACGCTTGGCGGTACATCTCCATCCCGCGACTAACGTCCTTGATCGACGATTAAACAAACCATTCGGGTAGCTGTAGATGTGAACGGCGAGAGCGTAATCAGAGCAAGAGGCGTGAAGCCAGAAGAGCGTCGCTATTGAGGCGCAGAACTTGGGCTAAGTTCGCCATCCCGCGGCATGTTAAAGTGTGATTGAACGTACGCCACGGTCGGACTAGAGAGAAGCGCTGAGTGCGTCGTGTCGCCCTAGTAGCCCTGCCGCGACTTTCCTCGGGGCGAGCGTAAGCGAGGAACGCGGTATTACAGCGTTACAGCCACTGGAGGGAAGCGTGCGTCGCAATTGTGCTTTGGATGGACTCTATGAGCGAGGCCGACGCTTGGGCTAAGGTCTCCACCTCGCGTTGCGTTAAGGCGTTGACAAAATTGCACTTCTGCTGAAAACACATCGACTGAGACGGACGCGTAGCAGGTGCTAATCGCGGAAGCCACATTATTGATGAATTACTTTACTTTACTGCTTCAAGAGGGCGACACCACCCCGCTGACGAGGAGCACTGTGATGAAAGTGGTAGATATAAAAGGCGCGTTCGTGAGGCAGTCAGCGTCTGTGGCCGTGGCGCAATGGATAGCGTGCTCGGCTGCTGTTGTTGCGGACTGAGAGGTCATACGTTCGATGCCCGTTAACAGAACTTTTTTTCTTTAACATCTGATCGTGTACATTTTTTTCAACGTCATTTCCGTGACGGAAATTAGGTCACTGAAGTCTTGGTGGGCCCCGGCATAAAACACTGTCGTGTTAAAAAAAAATGCCCCCCACCTCCCCGAAGGGAATCGGGAGGAAATGCGAATGCATTTCGCGCGCGCTTCACTCCATTTATATATGGTGGTTGTGGTTCGAAGACGGAAAAGGCGCCTAATTTCTGCAGCCCGGTCGGGAGTACGGCGCAGCGCCTGTTTTCTTTTTTTCTTTTTTTTCTTTTTTTTTATTATATATATATATATATACGTGCGAGCGAGCGGACGGGAGAATGGGGCGCAGGGAGGAGAGAGAGCGAACGGCGAGAGAAGGAGCAGCGAAGCACTGCACCTACCCTCTCCTACACTCTCTCCACACACGCGGGAGCTCCGCCGAGCTCCCGCGATGCCAGCGCCCTCACACACCAGAGCGCGCTCCTCCTCTCCACTCACTCTCCGCTACTCCGCCCGCACCACCTGCTCCGGTTGCTAGGGGCGAGGATAAGCGCGCGCGCCCGCAGCTGTTGCTATGGGAGAGGGAGTGAGAGCGGAGAGATGCGGACATCGACGCCTGACATAGCCCGACTAAGAAATGCATTCGCATTTAAAAAAAAAGACATGGTTGATCCCTCTGTCATAGGAATCGGTAAAACACGAAAGTAAAACGTGTCCTTACAGTAGTTGAACTTACTGTACATTAATATAAGAGAACTTGTACAGTGTCTACTGGTGTCAACGTGAGTGCACGCGAATGCACCCGTGTTGACGCTCAGTGTACATCTCCATCCCGACAACTAACGTCCATAATGAATGATTAAACAAGCCCTTGTGGTAGCTGCAGTAATTAATGGTGAGATCAATGTGACAGTCAGAAGACCGTCACTCACTGGACGCAGAACTTGGGCTAAGGTTGCCATCTCGCGGCATGAATACCATGGCCGCACTAGAGAGAAACGCGACGCGCGCCCTGTCTCCCTTGTAGCCCGGACAGGCCAGGCAAGGCAGGCGCGCGTCGAAGAGCTATTTTTGGTATGAATGGCTGGTATGAGCGAGGCCGACGCTTGAGCTAACTTCGCCACCTCGCGGTGTGTTAAAGTGTTTAAAGAATTGCACTTCTATTTAAAATGCGCCAAATAGGACAGACGCGTAGCAAGGACGCGTTGCAGGAGCTAATCACGGAGGCCACGGTCATGACGCATTACTTCAACTTACCGCTCCCACCGGGCGACCCCACCCAGCCGACCAAGATCACTGTGAGGGGAAAGGTGTGAGATATAAAAGGCGCGTTTGTAAAGTCCCCAAAGTGTGTAACCCTGGCGCAGTGGTTAGCGTGCCTGGCATCTGTTGTCGTGGACCCAGAGGTCGTGCATACGGAACTTTTTTATTTGGTGTCCAATCGTGTGCATTTTTCTTGCCGTCTGATCGTGAGCCTATCCCACGTTTCGATGAACACGGGATAGGCCTTTAGTACGTTAGTTGAGCCGTTTCAGACACTGATGAACGCTATAAAGAAGATGAAAGACGCCGTGTCGATGATGCCCGAAAACAAGCTTACAGGGAACGCCGCGCCCACACACTTCCCTGCGAAAACTCGAGGTATTCAGAAACGCTCCTTGACTTGAACTAGACTTGCCACCACCTTCAATGCAATACAAACGCGTTTCGAGCGCGCTGTCTTTAGGCGGTGCCAAGGCATATATGACACAAAGAAAAGCTTTGCTCAAACAAGGTTTTGATTACATGTTTCAATTTTTGACAAAAACTTATGTACTTGATTAGAAAATTAGTCTAATGGCTTACACGAATAAACGTATGTTCGCTGTTTAAATGGCTAAATCAAAAAGATGTTCCAAGGAAACGTTGTTTTATGTGTGTGTCTGAAACTAAATGGGGCTACTAAGCAATCTGCATTAATTGGCTCCATTCGCGCTAAACCCTGTCTCATCTTTCCTCTTCCGATCTCAGATGAGCAACTACTCCTTAAAGACAACGTTACATATGGTAACTGTTAATGAGAAATTTTAAGGCGAAAGCCTTTAATGTCTCATGCTCACGTCCGTCCATCCGTCCGTCCGTCCGCCCGTCTGTCCGTGCCGTCCGTCCGTCCGAGCCCTGGCACGGAGCCAGGTGGCCGCCGGGGTGCGCAAACGGACGCCGGTCGCGTCGGACTCTACAGTGCTCGCTCTTCGCTCGCGTAGCGTCGCTGTGCCCAGCGTTTTGAATCATTCTGACCGACGCCGTCTCAATGGACCCAGGCGTTCACGGAATACACTTTCGAATTTACAAAGGGTCCGTCAATTTAAGCGCTGGAACGCGGATGGCGTTTGGACGATACGCAAAGCGCGAGAAAATACGAACGCATGCGAACGGAGGAAAATTAGTCTCGCGTCTCGGTGCGATTCGCGGTAAAAAATTAAACAAGAAAACACGCACATATTCGGTTTGTGTGTTGTCCCACTGAGAGTGTAAAAGAAAAAAGACATGGTATAGTCAGTCGAATGGCCACACGCTTTCGCCGTACACACTTTGGAATGTGCAAAGTGTCCAATTTTTTTTGTAACTATCCGTTAATTGCATATATTCAGGCGAAAGTTAACGAAGTGGTATTGAAGTGTCTTATCGCATCAAGCGTGGTGTTTTTGGCATTGTGAAAGAATATTTTACTAATACGAGAAAAATCATTTTTCGCCTTAGTGTCCATTTAAGAGATCATCAGCACTTTATTGACGATAACGTCAGTGAAGTTCCAAAACATTTAATGTCCGCGCAGTAGTACATAGCGCCGTGTGAGGAAGGCTCATAAATACCGCGAGAGCGAGGCAAGAGTTAGTTTATTGACAAGTGTAGTGAAGAGGAATGCCCAGCGCTGCAGCCGCATCGACAGCTTTGCGCGAGGCACTAGCCGGAGCTGCCTGGCCTGTTTTGCTGCTGCAACGCTGCCCGCACCCGTCCAGTTCTTGCAGTTACCGTTCCGACGCCACTGCCGCTTTTAGCCCAGTGTTCACATTATATTTTTGGTGGAGGTTGCTGCGGTTTTCCCCGGCCCTGGAATTGCGTAGCCATACGCTGCCGTCCGTCATGCCTGACGACGCTGTCTCGACACCCCCCACCGGCTTCACCACCAAGGTGTCCCGGTGCCCAGCTTCTGCGGGAGCCCGAGATCTTCAGCGGCACCGACGAGAAAGACGTTGAGGATTGGCTGGAATCCTATGGAACGAGCGAGTGCTACCAACAAATGGGACGATCCCATGAAGCGGGGTACCGTGATGTTTTACTTGACGGATGTGGCCAAGATGTGGTACAAGCAATAACTATCATGAGTAAAGGTGCATGAAGCACGTGCCGAACGTCGGAAAGTGGCGATGGTGTGCGAGGCGCGGAAAGTTCCTTGATGGTGCGCACCCCTCCGCGCACGCAATTGGCCACCACGTCCGCGCACGCGATTGGCAGGAGAAGGGCTCGTGGCAAGCGACCAGAGCCGCGGTGAGAAATCCCAGGAGGGGATACGAGCACTGTTCTGTGGAGCGCCGGACCAAGAAGGTTGAAGAAGTCAGCGTCGCACTCCCGGCGAAAGCTGCAGGCGCCCGGATCTGGAGGCAGCTGGATGAGATGCCCGGGAAGTGGCCGTCGACATTGGTATATAGGCTCTGATCTAGGCTACCCGGACCTGCAACACCTCGTCACAGCAGTTCCCGGTGCACCAGCAGCACTTCACCTTCTTAGCACGACGGCTGCGACCCAAACGACAGTCCCCGCAGCGCCACGTCATCTGTTTGGCCGGGCGGCACAAAGACTTTCGATAAGAGCGCGACATGATTAGGGTAGCCACACAGAAGCCGAGAGCTCAACTGGATAAGAGATACAGAACCGAATCTACTTTGTTTGTAGTAAGTTCTCGTTTAGATTTCTAGTGAAGCACCCCCCCCCTTTCTACTGAAAGGGGGAGCTGCCCTTTGCGAAAGACTCTTACGAAAATACGCTCGACAAAAGCAAACAAATTAGAAGAAGAGCCCCGCGAAAAGGTCACTGAATTGCACCGGTAACGTCAAAAACTCTATGCAAACGTGACTGCATTAACATGACCTTTAAGTTTCTCAAACTCTCATGTGTAGCAATGGTTTCCTAACGTAAGATTTCCGAATGAAATCCAACTTCATGCGCAGAAACTACTAAAGCAGTGAGTACGAAGTACTTCATTGCTGCCTGTGGACTTCCTTTGATGTCCTCGTTCTGGCGTGGCGTTGGGCAAGATGTTCTCGAGGTGATGCGACGGCAGAAGCGCGAAACTCAAAATTGCGCAAACTTTCAGCGCGTCTGGAAATCTCAGCTATTTCATTGGAGCTTGCTTCACCTCTCTTCTAACGTGACATCGAAGTGTCTGTGCTTAGTATGCATCTGGTATGCATAAGAAAATTGTTTTTTTTTACTCTTTTTTGCGAGTCCTGCATATATGTGATTCCCATTACAGTCCCGGGACATTTAAACTCTCTTTGGAGAACATTATACCCTCGTTGGAGAGTAGTGCGACCCAAAAGAGAGTTTGCGCGTCTCTTTAAAGGGAGTCACAGACGTGGCGATTAAATGAGAACTCGCCCTACACGAGTAAGACACACTCTTTGAAAGCGAAAAGGTTAAATGCCTCATCAAAGGCGAAAATCGACCTTCGGGGTATCAGTACCTCGGTGTTAGCATCAGCACGAGTGATTCAATGAATCATCATCACGTTATGACGTCACCATTTGGCGTCTTCCTGACGTCACAACGAGCCAGAATTTGTGACGTCGTGATTGCGTCACTATAACGTCACATAACGCGGCATCACGTAACATCATCACATCGCATCGTCGTTTGATAGAAGGTGTGGCAATCACGGAGGTAGTGCGAAGCCAGACGAGGGGCGCAGAACGTTTTCTGGGAGTGGGGGATGGGGGCCATCAGTACAATCGATTTAGAAGAAAAAGAAGAAGATGGATTTTGTACGGGTGTGCGAATATTCGAAAAATTTCGAATAACGAGTCCAATATCGTTCTGTTCGATTCTGGAGCTCGAATCTAATAGTGCATATTTGAACCACCGAATATTTTTCGAACATCTTTCGAATAATCAGCAACAATAAAAAATCACGCCATATCCACGAAGTGAATGATGATGAGTGGGCGGAGCTCGCTTGTTTTCATCCATGGCAGAAAGAGAATGTGTGGTCTGGAACGCGCTTATACTTCATGGTCATCAGCGTCATCGTCATCGTTATCACGTGTAGTGGGTACATTCCACTATACTGGAACGCGCTTATACTTCATCGTTATCACGTGTATTGGGTACATTCCACTATACTGCGTCATCGTCATCGTTATCACGTGTAGTGGGTACATTCCACTATACTGGAACGTGCTTTTACTTCATCGTTATCACGTGGAGTGGGTACATTCCACTATACGTGGCTACCTACCTACTACAACAACAACAACAACTACTACTACTACTACTACTACTACTACTACTACTACTACTACTACTACTACTACAGAGGAGGGACAGATCCACACCCTAAGGAGCTTCGCCCCTAAAAATGCTTGAATGAACGAAACGTTGAAACAGCCAGGGGTTAACTTTTCTTGTTTTCATCACCGAATTATCCAGATGCATGCAGCCCATATACTTGGGGGGTGGGACTAACGACGCTATATTGATGACAAGAGGAAGGCTTCGCAGATACGCAGCCAATTTTTTTTTTTCTTAAAACTCGAGGGTCGCCAAATGCGACGGTGTCATTCATTCACTACAAGACGTGACATGACACAAATGTACTACGACGACATTCATAATGATTGTAAGTCATGAAACTTGCTTAACATTTATGTTTCAATTTTATTTAAAATGTGTTGACAAAGCACCACCTTGAATACTGCAGTCACTGCTGTATTTCATCCTGCAGTTACAAAATATTTCGAAGGCTCCAATTGCTGCTATAGACGAGCTTGTCTTAGTTTAGAACATTGTGGTATTTTTTTGTCCTGTGTTAAAGCTTGTGAATATTTGTTTCAAATAAATCGTTGTGAAATTCTTGGGCTGTTTCAAAAATTGTTACCATAATAGCCTAGGACTACATCGACAACGGTCGTCTTACTATTCGAAAACTATTCGAACAGTATTCGAATAGTATTCGTATTCGATTCGGTTCTGAAATTCACTATTCGCACACCTCTAGGACGTTGCATTCGACTCGCCTTTGCTAAATGCATAAGAGACTGAGTAATTTTTTTTTCTCTTAGTGTGCATATTTGCCATCTTTTTCGGCCGGGTCACTGTGAAACGACGCATGCTGACGCCGAACACTTTCAGTTTTCGTGATCGTTGGACGGAACCAGTGCAGCGGGCGTCCGAACCTAGCATAACTACTACCGACAATCCTTTGACCGTGCAAGACAAGCACCCTAGATATTTTAAGTAACTATATTCGCCACCAACGCACCGGTCCTTGGACAGTGAAGCGCGGACGCTGAGCGGTCGTTTCCTGGCCGCTTTGCACGAACACAATTCATACACTGGTTACGGGGGCGTAGCCAGGGAGTGGCACACTGGGCCCGTGCCCCCCCCCCCCCCCCCTGAAATTTTTATTTACGATGGCATGCAGAGCGCTAAATGACCATTTGGCTGCCCGGCCCCCACTTCAGATCAAGGAGGTGCCCCCCCCCTCCAACCCCCCCCCCCCCCCCCAAAAAAAAAATTCTGCCTACGCCCCTGACTGGTTAGTGCTGGTTACTATTGCCTTGTGTTGACAGACTACATGGTAGTTGGGCTGGAACTAGTGTGATGTTTTTTTACTAAACTATTTACCAGTGGTTCTCAGCCGTGTATGTTTCGGGGACCCCTTGTGAACTGGTGGAAGTTATGAGGGACTCCTTTCAGTGAGAGAAAAGGGGGGAGTCCATAAATTAACACAACATGCAGCGTGGAATACGGGGCCTTTTATTCCTCTCTGGGCAAAGAATGGTCAAGCTAAAGGGCCACACCAATTCAATCTCAACAGCTTGTCAATAGGTTGAGCGGTCGGCAGGCGCATTCAACTTGTTTCTAGCTACGTTTGCTCTTCAAATATGCAAGCCTGGAAAAAAGTATGCTCGCGTGCGTATGTCGTAGAAAACGGCAACATAAACTTTACAGCCATCTCATGGAGAAGGGAAAACACAAGTCGGCTCCGCCTCGGTGCCGATGCGTCATGCGGTGAAGCATACCAAAAAGCCAAAGGGGCCGCTGTCACGGGACCACGTGCACGGGACATAGTGGGCCTCCAAAAAACACTTTTCGGGGCGAAGCTCCTAAGGGTGTGGGTCTGTCCCTCCTCTGTAGTTGTCGTAGTAGTAGTAGGTAGGTAGATAGCCACGTATAGTGGAATGTACCCACTCCACGTGATAAAGATGACGATGACGCAGTATAGTGGAATGTACCCACTACACGTGATAACGATGAAGTATAAGCGCGTTCCAGTATAGTGGAATGTACCCACTACACGTGATAACGATGAAGCATAAGCGCGATCCACTATAGTGGAATGTACCCACTACACGTGATAACGATGACGATGACGCTGATGACCATGAAGTATAAGCGCGTTCCAGACCACACATTCTCTTTCTGCCATGGATGATCGAAAACGATCGAGCTTCGCCCACTCATCATCATTCCCTTCGTGGATATGGCGCGATTGTTTTTTTTTTTTTTGAGAAGGCGTTTCGCGGACCCCTCTAAATGGCTTTGCGGACCCCCTTGTGTCCACAGACTTTGAATTGAGAGCCCCTGCTCATAGGTCGGCACATAATGTGGAGATCACTCAGATTCACTCATTAACTATATTTTGCCCCTAAGGCTCACTCGGAGTCAGACTCACCAAAATTTTCCTCAAGCGGACTGACTCGTGTTCACACTCACTGCAATTTTTTTTTCAAACGGTCTAACTCGTACTCAAACTCACCATAACATTACTCACTCGGACTCACTCAGACACACGGCTCGCTCTGAGTCCTGCGTGAGTCTGAGTCGACTCACAAGTCCGTTAACATATGACTAGCTTTTTCGACCTTGGCTTCTACGCTCTTTAACAGCAATATGTCGCATAATCAGGGGCTCTACTTAGCACCTTTTGATGTCGTAAGTTTGTTGCAAACGAGTTAGGACATCTTTATTGAAAGAGATGACTCACGGGTTATTTTTACCAAGAACTTCCCGTGAAAGAGTTTCCGAGTGGAAAATCAAGGCACCTCCCCCCTCCCCCCATACCAGTAACTCGCGCCTCTGATCAATATAGTTACTTGAACTGGCGTATAAACGCTAGTGCGTTCAAGTATGTGTGAGTAGACGTGGGCATAAACGCTGGCTGGAGTCAGGCTAACCAGTAATGCTGATGTTGAGTAGTTATGACCATAGGTCAGTACATAAGCGTGGAGCTCACTGAGGCTCACTCACAAAACATAATTTGCGCTTAGGGCTCACCTGGTCTCAGATTCACTAAAATTTTTCTCTAGCGGACTCACTCGTATTCAAACTCACCAAAATATTACTCACCCGGACTCACTCAGGGTCAGACTCACGGCTCGGTCTGAGTCCGAGTGAGTCTGAGGGAGTCGACCCATGAGTGATTTTGTCGACCTATGCCCCCTGCCATTTACCAACCACCAGCGGTAGTTTCAGCACTGGCCCCGTGTGTGCGTGTTTTCTTATGTCTTCGTCTTTCGTGCTGATTAACTATGCAAGGTTTCTAGTGTTCGCTTAATGGTGGTAAGGCAGTGGCCATTGCTAGCGAGCGTTGGCTTGGCTATCCACTATACCGTATAACAGCACCATGTTCTTCATTGAATGTAATTCTATGGATTGAGCTGTCTACTAATTCTATATAATGTAATATTACGGATACGCCTTATACTTGTTCAGAATCCATTGACCAATTCTTGGGGCGCTTGTTGAATAGAGATACCGAATGGATGGATGGAAAAAAGCTTTATTGATTGTCCGGCAGATTAATGGCCCGGGCTCAGGTCTCCGAAAGCACAAAAAAAATTGTACCATGTCATAATATCCGCCCAGTCCGTAATAGGCAACGCCAGCAGGAATCGATTAATCCTGCCTGCATTTTTTTTTTGCAGCTACCCTGTGCCATCATCGTCGTCGTAGTGGTAGTGGTAGCAGTAGTAGTAGTAGTAGTAGTAGAAGCAGTAGTAGTAGTTGTAGTAGTAGTAGTAGTAGTAGTAGTAGTAGTAGTAGTAGTAGTAGTAGTAGTAGTAGTAGTAGTAGTACTAGCCGTTGTTGTTGCAGGCGTCACGCAGGTCTGGTGAGCAGATAGGGAAGTGAAAGAGAAATCAATAAAAATAAATGATGATAATGCCTTGTTTTGCACGGAAAGTCATCATCATCATCATCATGAGAGCTTCGCTGTCTGGAGATTTTTGCGGCTTGCAACTGGCTGGCTTTTCTCTTTTTTTTTTCGTTTTCTTTCTTTCTTTTTTTTTTTTTTTGCTCTGTCTCTCTCTCTTTTTTGACTCGTCACCGGTCTTATCCGTCTCCATCGGCGCAGAGGCGGTCACTGCGCGGTTGCGTCCACGCTGCTGTTCGGAATAAACTTCGCAACCCTGCTGACTCGCCGAAGCACGGTGCGTAGGAAGCAAGCAGCTGTAGCGGGTTGGGGGGGGCGGCGCTCTTTAACCTCCCACCGTGCAATGCGCCCGGGCGTTGCAAAACCGCCGCAGCGACGGCGACGACGGCCGGCGCACGCTTCGAATACCCCCAAGGTCCTTTCGTCGAAAGGCACTGGGATTGTTGTGCGCGCAGCGGAGCTTCTCCTCGACGCGCTGACCTTGAGGAGGCCTTGAGATGGATATTTTCGTCACCGAGGCGGCACTCTCTCGGCCCAGCTTGCATCAGACCTCACATCGCGCCTAGGCCTGTTCATTTGCGTCTCCATTTAGTGTTCCTCCCTGCAATCCACCCACCCCCTTCCTTAACGTCATCGCGTCGCTTGTTTGTTCTCTCGCGAACTCTCGTTCGCGTCTCGCCACCGCCTGCTCTCCGCGCTACGTTAGCGTTTTCCCCTATAGTTATGATTTTTGCTTTTCTTTTCGTTCATCTGGCTTTCACGGACCAACGGCTCCCTTGTCGGCGGTTTCTTCGTTACAGTTCTTTCCTTTTCTTAACCACTCCATGTCGTGGGTGACTATTGCGAAAGTCTTCTCTTTCTGGTTCTCATTTTTAATGTTATTTTCGTTGTTCTATGTTTCCTCTAAATGTCAAGACAGTGCGGAGTCTACTCACTCCCGACGAGAGGCTACGAAATTGGCAAAAAAATGTTCCTTCGAGAACCTTCACCGAGAGGTTGCTTCGCGACAGGCCATCTCACCGTCTATATGGTCTCTCATCTGGGGGTGCGTCTAGTTTTGTCTATAAACCGGGCGGTGGTCAAAGTGCAAGAAAACAACACCGGGCTTTATTGGCCCTTCTGAGAAGCGTGACCCCGTGTCCTTTCGCTGAGTCTTCTGACAGCGACCGCTTTTTTTTTTTTTTTTTTTTTTTTTTTTTTTTTTTTTTTTTGTGTGTGTGTGCTGACACTCGTGTTTCTTTTCCGCGAGCGTTTCCTCCTGCCTCAGGGGCAAACAGGGCCTGCGTTGAAGCTTGCACAGCTCAATCGTGCAACGTCGTTCAGTAAACCGAAGGAGAGATATATCTTTGGTGTTAGTAAGTTGAGAAGTGAACAGCCCAGAGCCAACAGTCTATTAGTTTGCTCGCCACCTTTACAATATTAATTTTTTATGGCATTTTGTTTGTTTCCTTCCTTCCTTGTTTATTGCACTTCGCGGTGGTTTGGCGTAGGTAAGAACTGAGAGATAGATAAAGCAAAGTGAGGCAAGTCAGCTAGACAATGCCCGGTTTTCTAATGTAAATGTATGGAGGGGAAAGTTATGTAAATAAGTGGGAAAGCTCGGGGGTGGAGATGATCCACAAAATATGTTGAAGCTTACAGCACGTCAAATGCCTTCAAGTGTTGCAAAAGTCCTTGTACAACCCCAACAGGGCTGATGAGCTGTGAGGCCAGTCTCCCAAGGCCTTTTTTGTTCCATGAAAGGCTGATGGTTCAGGTCTACTGACAAATACATGAGCCTGTGATGGTCGTTTTAGAACGTAGGAAATGAATGGCGCTGCTAGGACGGGGGGTAAAAGATTCACGTACCAGTTGTGGTCGAAAGTTCCCAAGCCCCACTGCTATAGGATTACATGGGATAGTGGCCTGCGAACTTTTGACCCTACTGTATATCTTTGAACGTGCTAAGCCAAACTATGCGTACTGCTCTTCAGAACAGGGTTCGAAGAGCTAGATAAAGGGAGTGAAAAGAAGAGAGAAATATCAACCAGGTGAACGGTTCGATTGCTACAATACACGTGGTATGAAAAGTGCGTAAACAGCACAAGCAGTTGCGGCCTTGAAGATTTCAAGTCCGCTTGTAGAAACGTCGGCTCCAGCACACACCTTGTTTACAAACTTTTCATAACAAGCTTCCTTCCTTCCCTGACTCCTGCCTGCTTTTTCTTTTTTTTTTGTTTATTTATTTTCACGAGGTATATGAAGCTTAAAATTGCGCACGCTGCGAATACTTGCCGCCGACGTGAAGCAGCGGAGTGAGACGATACGCCTGAAGCTTCGAAGGACATCCGTGCTGACAAAGTGCGTCTTCCCCAAGTTCATATCCGCATCTCAAGGCCATATTTCAAGGTCATAAATGTTTGCGTTCAGCTCTGTGTCGCCAGGAGCCCGCACAAGCACAGTTAGACTCCCACCCACGCAATTCCTACACTCCGTAAATGTTGTACACACGCGCGGAGTGAAAGCCTTAAGTGATAAAGGAAAATCGTGTCGGACAAGAAGGAAAGTTTCGTATTGGCTGTACCCTATAGAGAAACGAAACACACTGAAATGACGTATTTTTATTTACAATCAATTAAGAGACGTTACCAGCAATTAGTTCCAGCAAAACACAATCGCGCGGAACGGTGCGCGCAAACAGGGTTACACCGGCAGCTGCTGATCGGAGGATAGGTTACGTCGCAGTCCGCGACACATGGTCGATCCGTGTCGCAGCAGCTAACATCCGGTTCCACGTCGTCGGTGCGTCGCGCGTACATGTACGCGTCGTTCATTACCGCCACTGCGAGGCAGCTGTGCGCGTGCTCTACACGCATCCTCAATGCTAAAGCGCTGAAAGGGGGGCGGAAACAAAAGCATAGATAAAAGGACGCGAGCACTGAGCCGGTTGCGCGGCGGCCCGCGTTTGCTCGTAAAAAAACAGCGAAAGCTCGTGTTCCGTCCTTGTTGTTGCTGCTCATCGAGGTGAGAACAGACACGAACAACAGGCAGCGCAATACACAGCGGAGACAGCAGTCGCAACCATGTTCGTCGTCGGTGCGTATACCTGTATGCGTATACGATTCCGCGGTGGTTACTGCAGCCGGCCCAATCGCGTCCACGCCGAAACGGCGACAGCTTCCCGAGATCCAAGGTCATCGGTGAGTTCCGTTACACGTCGCAGCGCTTGCCGAAAGCTGTCGCCGTGACTTCGAAAGCTTGGGCGTCGTTGAAGCATTTAGGCGCAGTATCGTGGTTCTGCACACTTAGGGAATCAGAGTTTCTAATGATACCGCGATGTACGGGTCTGCCATGCACACGCTCGCGTCAACCCCTCACCTTTTAATTAATTTACTTAGGTATTTATGTGGACGTGTATGTATGTATGTATGTATGTATGTATGTATGTATGTATGTATGTATGTATGTATGTATGTATGTATGTATGTATGTATGTATGTATGTATGTATGTATGTATGTATGTATGTATTCTCATTATCCTTAACAGAGGTGGTCATTGAAGCCGATGGAAGAACCGAAATAATGTCGCAAACATGAAAATCGGAAGTACTGAAGAGGGAGAGATGTGATCAAATAATATCAGTAATACAACAATCCAAGAAAAAAGTAACGGAGAGATGATAAAAATTTCGAAACGAAGTGAAATCTGGAACTATAGACTAGCTACGAATAATATCGCGAGTGCGGAAACCACACCTTTCGTTTTCCTTTGATCATGGGTTACGGGTACAACATACACAACATTTTTATCATACAAAAGCTTCTAATACCTGTCAAGATGGCAATAATTTAATCGGAGACGAGCTGGAAACTGCAGTAGCTTGTAGTCGATTTTAATCAAGGATATTCTTTTTTCCTTTTTGAAAGAAAAGGCGACTTTCTGAGGGCAGCAGTGATATTTTCGGCACTGTAGACCCTTACAGACGCGTAACAGACGTGCTGAAAGAATACGTCCATTAAAAGAAAGACGATGTTGGGACACTAACTTCTCATTTTCTGGTTTGCTACTAAGTAGCAATTGTAACAAGTATGCCTTCCTCCGTAAACTCGTTGAGGATATCAATGATGACGTATGTATTCGTATGTACGTATGTATGTACCATTAAGGACTCGAAAGCATCGCTCTGTATTCGATAACAATGGAAACCGATAACAAGTGCGGACTTCCCCTGAGGTCACCCGAGCCATCGGCTGTCCAGCATGGTACAGGTACATGGTACAACATGGTACAACATGCCCAACATGGTACAGGTGGTACACGGTGAAGTTGACACAGCTACAGTTTAGCCTGTGACGTAGTTATCACTGTTTCTACGTCGGGGGCACTGATAATGGTCTTTCTTTTCTCCTCTCAAACGCTTCCTCCCCATCCTCAGTGCAGGGTAGTCTGATGTTTTATCGTGGTGACTTGTCGTTTCACGTTGCCACGTTTCATTGTTGCCTGAATATAACGTATGACCGTCGTTGTGGCCTGTAACAACTGAAGTGTTGCACGGCTGAGCGCTTGGATGAAGCTCCATTTTCCGGCATGGAGGAGGGAAACAGTTATGAAAGAACATTGCGCAATGCGATGAAAGAAAGAAAGAAAGAAAGAAAGAAAGAAAGAAAGAAAGAAAGAAAGAAAGAAAGAAAGAAAGAAAGAAAGAAAGAAAGAAAGAAAGAAAGAAAGAAAGAAAGAAAGAAAGAAAGAAAGAAAGAAAGAAAGAAAGAAAGAAAGAAAGACGCAATGTTTCGCTTGCCTCCATTTGTCCGATAGGCCAAGGGCTCGTTCCTGTGATCAATTTTCGGGAAATCCCGACATCAACAACTAGAAATGGCGCTGCAAGATAAGGCAGTGAGATTAGATGCTGTTTCGGCTCTACTGTTTCACGGGATCGTTGTATAGTTTCGGAGCGGAAACTACAGAACGATAAAGGCCGAATTCACCTGGGCGATGAAAAGGTCTGCGTCCGCACAATGCGCGAATTTGTGAGTACAATATTCTTGAAGAAATGTACCTAACGAGAAAGTGGATCACATTAAAAGATGTATTATATATGTCGGTAACGTCCCTAGCCAACCCACATTTGAAAAACCACCAATAGTGACCTCACTCGTGTGATTATATCGTCGTCCAACCCCGAGTTCACCTTCAGGGCACAATGGCTTTAACGTGTCACACGCAGGTGACACCACCAATTATCTTCGCGAAGCTTAATACCTTATGTGAAGCGTACTGCTGCGTGTTAACCGATGACAAAAACGATGTGCGTAGTATTCAACATATTGTTACGAGAAAACGCATATTACCAAATATTTACAGGCGGTGACAATGGCTGACACAATGGCGGGCTCAACCCTAGTCTCTTCACACTTCGTAGTTCTCCCTCAGACCGAGACCCTCTACTGCTTTGTAACACAAAGCCCACTACTGCCTGGTGACACTACCCCGCGGCGCAAAAGCGCCGACCCGGCGCTTGTCACGGAAGTGGAGAGTTAGATGGCACATACGGCTTCAGTCTTACGACGGGCACAACAGTAGACAGTGGTGGCGTTGCGTGCACTGAATCGACGACCCGCTGTATCTCGCAGGTGAGATCAGTGACCTGGCGCAGGACTTTGTATGGTCCGTCATAGCGAAATAAGAACTTTTCGCAGAGACCAATGCGACGACATGGGGTCCACAAGAGGACGAGTGAACCTATATATATATATACTGTTTAGGTGAGGACACTCGCAAGACGCGATCGACCAGATAAAGTAACAACGCCGAGAGTCCGTCGCACCGCTGACGGCAGCGGATACCTATCGGCGGAATGTCGCAACTTCAAGACAAAAACGCGTTCCCGTAGCAACTGGCGCTTCGCGGGAAGTCTTAATTGTCTAGACAGCGAATGCCGCTATGACACGCCAGCACCTGAAGTTGGCAACGCATGCCGCGTCTTGCACGCGCGGAAAACGGGACATGCGGTGGACGCCGGCGTTGCCGCCGAACACGTCGGTTGCTATAACAACAGTGCAGAAAGCATTGTCTCTCTTTGAGTTGCGTTTTCCCACCAACAGATACCCAATGCCGTCAGCGGACCAACGGACCCGCGCCGTTGTTACTTTATCTGGTCGATCGCGTCTTGCATGCTAGCCGAGAAGGTTCCCCACCTAAAGTCTTTATATCTTACACCGTGGTGCCCACTCATGCAAGAAGGGAGACGCGCGCATCACGTTCCATTCTGACCAACCTCGTCTCAGTGGGCGCAGACGTTCGCCGAGCACACTTTGGAATTTTAGATGTGAAGCATCTTATGGCGAAGCTTAATCCGGTGGTGGTGGTGGTGGTGTGCGGCGTGACTACCCTTACTGCGCATGCGCAAACCCTTCCAAAAATTAAAATAAAAAACCTCCTCTCCCCCCTCTCTCTCTCCTTTAGGCATCCCTCCCCGCGACCACCACACCCTCAGTGCGCATGCGCCTCCCCCTCCTCTGTCCCCTCTTATGCTCCCCCCCTCTTTCCTCTAGGCATCCCTGCCCGCGGCGTCCACACCTCCCCACTGCGCATGCGCGTCCCCCCCTCTCTCTCCTCTCCTACGCTCCCCCCTCTCTCGCCTCGCGACGCCGACGCAGGCAGCGTCTGCTAGCGAGTTTCTTGGTTAAAAAAATTATCCATCTCCCGCTAAAGGGAACCATGTGCGGATGCGAAGCAGCGGGGAGATAATTAGCTTGAGCGGGAGGAACGTCGCCGCTCTCATTTCACGGCAGCGGTCCGGGCGCTCATCGCGACGCTGCACAGGAGAGAGAAGGAGGCGCGCGCACTCCGTCATTTTCATACCGCGGAACTACCGTGGTGCCCCCCAGCAGAGTATGCAGCTGTCACACCACCTGTCGTGCGCGCCGCTCCCTACAGGATTCCTAGAGGAAAGAACGGCAGGGACCGTAGGACAGGAGAGAGAGAGGGGGGAGGGGACGTGCATGCGCTGTGGGGGGTGTGGGACGAGGGAGCCGCTCCGTAGAGTAGATGATTCCTAGAGGAGAGAAAGGGGGGTGAGCGTAGGAGAGGATAGGGAGGGGACGCGCTGTGGGACGCGGGACGGACTAAGCCCCCTCCAAACACATGCAAGCAAGATCAACGAATGGGGTCAACCTGGGCGACAGACACCACCTGCCTATAGCCATTGCTAAGCAGCCTCGCTGTGCTCTCGGCCATCACTCCCTGCTTCCCTACTTCATGAATGTGGCCGGACGCGGGACGCGGGACGCGGGACACGGGACGCGGGACGCGGGAGGGACGGACAGAGCCCCGAGCATAAGATGCTTCGCATCTAAAAACCGACTGCTCGCACTGCACAACCGTTCACTGGCCACCCCGTATATATGGCACTGGATCTTGACCTGCAAGGTGGTGCCGGTGGGAGATTTCTCCTGTGCGTTGTTGAACTATAAAAATTCGCAGTGAGCGCGTTAACTAAAAGCGGAGTGCGGGTCTTTGTGTCCAGTCGGAGTCTTCTGTCTCTCATTGCCCATTAGCAGCGATTGGCATGTTCCAGTAGGAAACACCGCTCCATCACTGCGTGCTTTGCGCCTCCCCAGTTTTCTTTCCTGCGCAACGCTGCGATGAGCGCCAGCGTCAACGCCGCCGACAGTGTAAGGGTTAGCGCCCGCTGCTTCGCATCTACACATGGTTCCCTTTAGCGGGAGATGGTGCAATTTTTTACAAAGTGTCCCTTCCATTTTTTTTAATGTGACCAGGTGACAAGGCAATCCAGTATGAATAGTGAATGCGTAGAACCGCCATGTCATTTCAAACCGCTTTCCATGTATATCAGAGTACAAATAAAAAAGTACACGGCTTTATTTGAAACTGGAACAAAAGTTCACTCGCTATGCCCGCATACACGGAGGCATTGAGGTGATGTGTATAATAGCCATCTCGCCGCACCGGTACTTTATTCAAGGTCGCAACTGATAGGTAAGAACGGTGTTTAAGTGGGGCCGTGTTACAATCTATTCTTTGAACTTCTTTATGCAACCTTTGCAGCATATAATGTATGGCTTATAGCTCTCCCTTAGTAGAGTGCACTGAACAGTGTTGACAACCAATGTTGGAAAAGTACCCTTCGCCAAGGTAAAAATTACCCTACTTTGCCCTATACTTAAAAATATCGCCGTGTGACAATGATATCGTACACACTTCACTGTGCGACGTACAGACGTATCGTGATGCTGGAGTAGGCAGCGACTTCAGTGGTTCGAAAATTACTTTCGAAGAGAGACTAACCCCCGTATTGAGAAGCGCTCCTTGACTTGAACTTGACTTGTCACCGCTGCCGCCGCCGTCAGTGCAGCACAAACGCGTTTCAAACGCGCTGCCTAGAGGCGGTGGCAAGTCAAGACAAGGAGCGTTTCTGTATGAGGGGGGTAAGGAACATGAAAGACAGAAGACGGGAGGAAAAAGCACTCCGATATTTGTATGGGAAGAGCGTTGACTCAAACTTGAAATATATATATATATATATATATATATATATATATATATATATATATATAGGAAAGAATTGTAAACTTAAGGGCTCGTTTGCTTTGTTAAACACAGTGTTAATGAGAACTAACAGACAAAGATGCCAAGGAAAGTATAGGGGAAGCTATTAGAAGTAATTGTAATGTAAATGTGAAGAAAGGAAAGTGGACGAAAAGATAACTTGCCACCGGCAGGATCCGAACCTGCGACCTTCGAATAACGCGTCCGATGCTCTACCACTGAGCTACGGTGGCGGTCATCCCTCCGTCCACTTTTTAGGGTATATATGTTCATTTAAACGTGGGAGCGTCAGTCAGCGCCGTCTGTTGCCATTACGGCGAGTGTGGAACACTCTTTTTCGCCTGTAGGCGTCACGTAGTACGTGATCTTATTACGAGCGGGCAGCTGACTAATAATCCCTCGCATACCACCTGAAGGCATCAAGTCTGCCAGAACGAGACCCTCGTTATGAATGAAGGAAAGAATTGTAAACTTAAGGGCTCGTTTGCTTTGTTAAACACAGTGTTAATGAGAACTAACAGACAAAGATGCCAAGGAAAGTATAGGGGAAGATATTAGAAGTAATTGTAATGTAAATGTGAAGAAAGGAAAGATATATATATATATATATATATATATATATATATATATATATATATATATATATATATATATATATATATATATATATCTGGCAGTGTAAGCGACATGGTAACAGGGAGCGTTACGCGAAACGTCATAGATGCAGAAGGAAAAAAAATGGATGGAAGCGATGGAAAGAAAACCGTCACTGAGTAACTACAGTAAGTGTAAGGACGAAATAAGAAAGGATACATTTTACAATATTTAAAGGGTAAGCGCTTTGCTGTTTGAAGGGAGGTCGGGTTGTCATAGAAGGCTCAGTTATAAATTGAGATAAGGTATATGCGTAGGGAAAGTAAGCAAACAACGGAGCATGTTTCAGTTGAATGTAGAAATATACACTCGGGTGTTTCTTAGGGCGCTAGCCTATATGAAGCCTTGGGTTGCAGGGACAACGTTTGAAAGGTAAACAGGTCGGCGATAGAACACAGTAAAAAACGACTGCAGGATTTGTGGGAAAAAATAGGCAGAAAGCAAAAAAAAAAAAAAAAAAGGAACGCGAAGTTAATCTGCGCTGAAGCGCAGAAAGTTCAGGTGCGAATTTACGGTGGTGGTGGTAACAAATTAAGTAAAAAAAAACTCCGGCAAATTCGTGGCCTGGGCCTAGGCCACTCTCGAGGAGGACCGGAGACAGTTTTTTTTTTTTTTAATGAGAAGAGAAGATTAATAAGAAGGGGTTGTGAGAGATAGCGAGAGAGAGAGAGAAAGAAATTTTATTATAAAGACACTTCATTAGGTTGTGGGAGGTGTGTCAAAATTGGTTACATTTCCTAGGCGCTGCACTGTGCACAGATTACTGCTCTCCTATATTTAGGAGGCCTGGTGCTCTGAGTCGTCTCCACGTATCTAAACCTCCTAGAACAGACAGGATATTTGTCTACTTTTTTTTTCTTGTTTCCATCGTCAGGCTCTTATCCTATCCGACCCTAATAACATACACTATGCAAAGAATTGGCCGCGTATCTACGTGCTTCGCTGCAAATGTCGTCGAAAGACGATAGTCTTGTGACTATGTTTTGCCTTGCCTGAGACAGCCTAAAAAACTCTAGGGTCTTTAGAATTGCGTACCTATGTATTTTCTAATAAAGAACACACGTCCTGACACTTACATATTAATGTTGTGCCTCAGGAATGCGTAGTATTTGCTTTTTGATCGAATATGTTCACAAATATGAACGCAAACACCAGTTCAAGATGGCTGGGCGTTCAGAAAGAAGTTAAACTTTGGCCGAGAAGCTGAATCGGGTTACCGACAGACAGACAGAGGGACATACAGATCAAAAGTTTTGCGTTTAAGTATCCCAGGAAAGACCATCGTCTTTAAAAGCACGCCGGAAGCTCCGCACGAACTCTAAGACAGATTACGCCGGAAGCTCCTTACGAACTCTAACACACGCGTCTAAAGGCCTGACCACACGTACGCGTTGCAGCACGTCATCGCGTGGCATTTTGACGCGGTGGCGCGCCCTCTCTCTATGGAGAGAGAGGGCGCGTGGCTACGCGAAGTTGTGCGTCCTCTCTTTTCATAGCGAGAGGGCGCGGCGCCGCGTCAAAAAGCCACGCGCTGACACGCTGCAACGCGTACGTGTGGTCAGGCCTTAACACGCGAAGTCCCCGGCGCCGGCAAGCGCACAGAAATGCGGCCCCCGAAGTGCGCCGGTCACATGCGTATGTGTACGCGCCGTTTTCCAGTAACTGATGTTCTCTCGATCGTTAGCGTGTCTGGCGATAAGCCGTTTTTGATATGGCAATGGAACCTTTTATCGAGGTGACTTGCCGTTTAAAGTTTGCGACAATCATTGTTGCCTGGATATCAACGAATGGCCGTCGTTGTTGCCTGTTAGCAACTGAAGGGTTGCGCTGCTGAGCACGTGGACGAAGGTGCAACGGCCCGGCATGGAGAGAAGAAACAGTCAGGAGGCAGCATTGCGCAAGGCGATGGAAAGAAAGAAACAATGAGAGAAAGAAACAAGGAGAGCAAGAAAAAAATAAGAAGCAAATTAGTCCGTCAGGCATGCACACGTCAAGCGCCCATTTTCCCGATAGGGGAAGAGCTCCTAATTTTTCTCATTTCTATCTATCTATCTATCTATCTATCTATCTATCTATCTATCTATCTATCTATCTATCTATCTATCTATCTATCTATCTATCTATCTATCTATCTATCTATTTATATGTCTGTCTGTCTGTCTGTCTGTCTGTCTGTCTGTCTGTCTATCTATCTATCTATCTATCTATCTATCTATCTATCTATCTATCTATCTATCTATCTATCTATCTATCGCACTTACCATGAAGTAACACAGTATATTGAGAAATATTCCTTTCAATTCAGAGTATGCTTAAAATTTCTGGAAACGTTCAATAGCAAGACGTCCGGCACGCAACTAGAAGATGCATGTCGAAATAGATGGGCTGTTTCGTTCCGACTCGCACAATGGATTCTTTGTTGCTGCGAGAGATATTATCGATCAGTCCTGGCATTATGGCCTCGCGGAACGATTGTTGCGCTTCGCCGGAGTTCTGGAGTTGTTCGGATCGAGTATTGGCGGAACATTAGCATATGTCGAGGACAGATAGACGCGTGGGCACGTACTTATGTAAATTAAATATTCTACGCTGACACGCCCTAGCCACTTCCTCTGCCGGAAATAAAAAAGACTGCACAGCGTCAGCCAAACAACCGGAGTATCTTCGATGTTTTAATTCGCTGTGCTTGTCAGATCTGCGATATTTTTAGGTAGCCTTCACCGCCGACTGCACCCAATGTCGTAGCCACACTCTGTAATATAATAGCTGTTGAGATTTCACGAAGCAATGTCACAAGTTGAGAGACACCGTAGGGGAGGACTCCGCTGATTTCCGCCACCCGGGGTTTTTAACGTGCGCCTCAGTTTAAGCACAAGGACCTCGAGCATTTTTCCTCCATCGAAATGCAACCTCCGAGGCCGGGATTCGATCCCGCTACCCTCGGTCAGCAGTCGCGCGTCATAAACACTAGAACCCCGCGACGGGTGTAGTCACACTCGATGACTAGCGCTTCGCGTACAACGCACGGGAAACAGCGTCTCTGGGAGCTCCTACTGAAATTGGAAATGTGCTGAAGTTTGTTTGCATATTATTTCAGACGGGAAGACAACCCGTTTGGGTGGCGCCTCGGCGTCCCGACTTCAAGAAAACAGGTGCGTGAACGCGTCTTCAGTCAGCGAGCAACGCCAGAGGCTACGCGTATAAAAAAAATGTAAATATAGATTTGAAGTGCTATACCGTCAGATGTTGCGCAAGCCCCGTCTTGCGCAGTTGGCGATCACTCGAAGCCGGAAGGACCATTTTCTGTCGTCATCATTTTCCAGGAAAGCACGAGCCGTGTCGCTTCCGCAGACACAACCTCACGCAAGGAACTCGCAGGGTTCTTTAGGCGTTGGGAAAGCCATCTTCATTTCTTCCCAGCCGGTGTACTGACCCTCCCCCCGTTCTCCCCGAAATCTTTCTACACCTTATCTGGGTTTCGCATTCCCTCCTGGATCGCAATTATTGCAACCGTTCTGCACATCACCTATAGTTGTGCCCTGCCTCCGTGATCGGCCCAACTCATGATCACGCAACGATGTCGTGCGATTACGCCATCGTGTGAGGTCACGTTATGTGATGTCATGAGTACGTCACGAATGTTGGTGATCTGTGACGTCACGAGGACGTTATATGGGGACGTCATCACGTGATGATTATTTTTGCATTACGCGCGTTGACGCCGCCCACGCGGGATGCCGCTGGAAGACGCTGCCGGTTAATTTTCGCGTTCAATGAGTACTCTAAGGCTTTCGCCTTAAAATAAACTATGGGCATTCTTGGTGAGGCTTACTTGGAGTGTCCAAGCAACTGCAAAATTTGTCATTTCCTTTTTTAACTGTTTGTTATTTATTTTTTTAAATTTTGTTTGTTTTTAATGTATTTTTCTTTCTGATATTTTTATTTTCTCACATTTAATTTATTTATTTATTTATTTGTTTATTTATTTCAGAATGTGCTATTGTTAGTCTTCATGTCAGGAGACACCGCTATCCAGGACAGAAAACTCTGCATGCTTTGAATTTCCCGCGCTCTTCCAACCGTCATGAGTCACAGTGCTTCGGTAGAGTGTACTACAAGCGTCTAGCTTGGTTATTAAAGCTACGGTGCGACATCCGGCCGCCACACACGTGCACTGGAAAGTGGCCATGACTACCTGACTTTTAAGCTCGACAGCCGTCCTGTTCTTGTGGTGTAGTGGTTATCACATCCGCCTAACACGCGGAAGGTCCCAGGTTCGATCCCTGGCAGGAACAGCTTTTTTTTTTTCAGCTTTCCTTTTTTTTCAGACGAGTAAAAGTAACGCCTTCTGAATTGCGTGCATCTTGATTCGCTGATATGCTTTAATACGTGACAAATGACGCCAACATTGCATTGAAACCGCGTTTCCATTTCTTGTCCTCTAGCTACAATTGCTTCTTTGGAGAGACGCGCCTGAACGTAAAGAACATCCCGGCAGCCATTAATTCATTCATTCATCCGAAGATAGATAGATAGATAGATAGATAGATAGATAGATAGATAGATAGATAGATAGATAGATAGATAGATAGATAGATAGATAGATAGATAGATAGATAGATAGATAGATAGATAGATAGATAGATAGATAGATAGATAGATAGATAGATAGATAGATAGATAGATAGATAGATAGATAGATAGATAGATAGATAGATAGATAGATAGATAGATAGATAGATAGATAGATAGATAGATAGATAGATAGATAGATAGATAGATAGATAGATAGATAGATAGATAGATAGATAGATAGATAGATAGATAGATAGATAGATAGGGGGGGACAATGAAAACTGAGTAGGCTTGTGTGGCAGGGGCATGCGTATCATGGTACTCCACGTGCATGCTGCGATAAATGAAACGATGCACAGAAGCACCGCGTGCACAGGACCCACATACGCCACATAAATACACAAAAGAACGTTAATTATTTAACTGTATCCAAACATTATTGTATCAGAGAAAGAGTTGGGTGTGTTGAACTCGCCTGTACTATAGCATGCTGCGTAATTTTTTGTATACATTTATTGCCATTCGCATTATCAATATTTCGCAATATTTCGCCCACACGGTGACAGCCGACTATTACAGCACACCTTGTGCTGTGTCAGTAATACTTGGTGATATCTCTAAATTGTCAGAAAATAAAAATTCGTGTCAAGAAGGGAACATTCGTTCATGTAGATAACGTTTGAACTAGTGCTGGTAAAACTAGATTTTGTATGATGGACGTAGTCGCTTCAGATGCCAGAGAACGCTTCCAGTGTAGATATCGCTATAGTATAAGAGCACCGGAAATGATCACGTGCATCATAAAAAAACCTTGTTTTAACGGCACTAGTTCAAACGTTATCTACATAATCGAATGTTCACATTGTCACAAACAGTACATTGCCGAAACAGGACGTCCTGCTAATATTAGATTGAATGAACATTACGTGGACACGGCGAAGAAATTACTGAAGGCAGGGGCGCAGAACTTTAATGCAGTACGTCACAACTTCGATTATCTCAAACTTTAAATACTGCAGTCAGACATCCTTTCCCCGAGAGACAGAATATATCAAGAGTCATACCTTATTCACAAGTTTAATTCTCCCCAGCAAATAGCTATGAACGTTTCAGAGGGGCCTCTTGAATCCATCCGATGTGGCAGATACATTGCAAAGGCCAGTAATAATTAAGCCTATCATTTAGTGATTTCTTACCGTTATTATCACCGTGAAACCGTCACTGTCAGGTGGTAGTCACTTGCGAGAACCATAATTCATCGAAACTAATACCTATCATTCTACGCTTTTGTCGGAAGTCGCGCCTCTCCCCCCCCCCCCCCCTCCCCCCCCCCATTTTCACAAATGATAAAAACCAGCTGAAAACACAGGACACAGCGAAACGAAGTTGACGGGACAGGCTGGCACTTACAACTGAACAGAAAAACGCGCTTGAAAGGCTTATTTAAACCCACCGGCAACCACTTTGCGCATGTGTGAGCAACCATGCTTCGCCTAAAACGAAAAAAAAGAAAGAAAAGAAAGCGCGTTTTTCTGTTCAGTTGTAAGTGCCAGCCTGTCCCGTCGACTTCTTCTCGCTGTGTCCTGTGTTTTCAGCTGGTTTTTATCCTTTGTGACAAAGTACCAACTAGCCCAGCCCAACGCCTTGGTCCGCCCGCTTTCTTTCTTTATTTGTTTTTACGTACCGTTTTCCCTTTTTCTTTGATTCAGCCAATTCGGCAGGCTGGCCCCTCCTTCTCCCCTCCGCCCGCCGTTCGCGCACTTGCCCTCTCCTCCTATTTTGTTTGGGGAACATGCAGATAACGCGCTAATCTAGGCATTTGCAGCCCTTAGGAGTACATTCCGCTTGTCCAAACGTTGAATTCCAGCGACACCCAGTGTTCACGAATTTTTCATCTCTTCAAGCCAGGGGCGTAGCCAGAAATTTTTTTCGGGGGGGGGGGGGGGGGGGGCATCTCCTTGATTTTGGGGGGGAGCACCTCCTTGAAATGGTCATTTTTCGCCCTGTATGCGATGGCGAAAAAAAAATTCAGGGGGGGGGGGGCACGGGCCCGGTGTGCCACTTCCCCTGGCTACGCCACTGCTTCAAGCTTCCATCTTCCCCCTAAACTTCTGCTTTATTTGGACCTCTGCTTCTTCAGTAATACCTAGTGATACCTGATGCTACGACAGTGTGTGATATTGCTACTTAGTTCTGAAGCACTTTTGCTTTAGCATTGTACTGGATGTAGGTGCGGTGAGGCGTCCCCGTTTATAAATATGGCGATAAAAATCGCACTATTTTTCAAAGACGCAGGTGTATGTGTGAAAGCGGGCACCCGTATTTGTTCAATTTACGTAAGACGCTGTGGCTAAAAAGTGACTAATTAGTTTTTACTACGCCCGTTCTACGCCGAAGCGCGACAGTCTGACTAGTACAGCATTACCTGTTTAACTTGTACAAACTTAGTGTTGCCACTAAAAGGCTTCAGAATGCTTTATTTCTCTCAATACGACATCAAAAATGAAAAGTTTATTTATTTCCGCCAGCAGGTTGATGATGTTCTCTTATAGCAGTGATGTTTCCCATGGGTGCAAACCAGTAGACCTGAAGGAGGGGCCATTTTTACCGATTCACGTGAATTCATTTTTGGTGTAGAATTAATGCGTTAGTCGAATGAGGTAGTATACCTTTACTCTTTACACTTTCAAGCTGAAAGGCATTAAGCGGCACTAAACTTACAAATAACGTCAAGTTTTTAAAGGACCTAAACAAAGACAAACAAACGTAAAGTTGAAACACGTAGTGAAATGTATGCACTAATGACGGGGGTCAAATTTCTGGCAACATGCAATGAATTTTTTTTATTTTTTGTCTTAGAAATGAGGGCCCCGACTGCGCGAGTGCATTTCACTGTTTCTACTCGAAGCAATGTCTGTGAGCAACCTGAATAAAACTGATCTGTTATAACGATATTTAAAACTTAACGCGAGAGATGTTCTTAAATCACACGTTGTTCGCACGGTTTTCACGACAAATAAAGGAGTCGCGGGAGTCTATGAAAATAACGATGAAACGGGTCACCGCTTAAATCTGTTCATTTGTCAGCCAGCTCAAATAACAAGGGTGTGACCAACGAGGAATCAAAGAGCACCACCGTGCCGAAACTTAATATTGCACTTCAGCAGCCAAGAACACAAACTTGCCGCGCTCTTATTCCGCAGCCTTCGGGAGGGCCGATTCCTAGTACGCCTTAATTGACAGCGAGCGCGCCATGCATATCGATTCCTGGAACGTTAGGAACTTCCACTGCGCCTCTGCCAAGGACGATGACGCTATAGCGAGGGCTTTCATCTGTGCTTCCCACACTATCACCGCCGACGATGAATTGAAAAAAATAAAGAGAAAGTCGCCAGGCCGCGATGTTGTCGGGGTACAACTCATGATCTGAAACGTGAAGCGGCATGAGGCTTTGAGGACCAACTCAACGTAATTTATGTTGAGTTGTGGGAAGCAAATGTAACGGAGTAGAATTATTTTATTCGCAAATTTAATTGATCGCAGTGACCAAGTAGTGCTCAACTTAAAAAAAAAAAACAAAAAAAACTTGCAGTCTCTAAACTTTTATGCATTCCGTTTGTGTTATCTTGTTTCAATCTTTTTATACGTATATTTAGTATTATACGTACACTACGCACATTAAGTATAAAAGAAGCAGCCCTTCATTTTTTTTTTATTGTGTCATCTTCAGTTCTTAATCTAACGTCGCTGTAACAAAAACTTTGGAAATATCGTTGGTAATATCCTCCTGAGACCCAGAGTGAATTTAGGGTCCTGGATTTTTCTAAAACTTTCAGAACTGCTTTTTCTGAGTGCAAAGGGGAAAAGTGTCCCGTAGTTTTTCAATATATGATGTTACTTGGCCGCAGCACGTTGTCCAATATATTGGACATTGGGACTCTAGGGGGACCTTTTTGGGTAATGGAGAGTAGGGAGTAGTTGAGGCCGGCGACCGAAAAAAGACATCTCGCAACACAGATATACTTTTATTTGCTGCTTCCAAACCAAGATTTTCCAAGATTTTCTCAGCCGTGGCATCACTCACGCGGGGCCTATTACCTACAAAGGAAAATACGTGACGTTTAAACGTAATAAGGAGAGAACTGCAGCGAAACACATTTTATTCTATGTAGAGCGCCAAGGGTGCGCATGAGCATACTGCCGTGTTTTTGTTGTCATTGAGACCCAATGTCCATTATATTGGACATTGTCAAATACGCAACGCATGCAAAAAAAAATACCGCATTTTTTGCTCAAATATGAATTTATTTGTGTGCTTCAACCTCTTGCGAACAAAAATCGATGCTTAAATACGCTTTAAGACATCCAAGAATGAATATAAATTTACTTACTTCTTAGGCGGCAGCCCGAAAAGTCGTTCGTGCTCAATCCCGTCATTTCGAGTGCTCTTGAGAGGCGGGAAACACACCGACTTTGACCATATTAACTAGATGGCAGCACGGGTCCCACAAGCAGCCGAGAAAATGCTTTCCGGGAGGAAGCAAGCGCTTTGAAAGCTGTGGTGCACTGTGTTGCAATGTCCAATATATTGGACAAATTTCCCATTGCCGGGTCTCAGGAGGATATTCCCTCATTTCTGTTGGATGGCACCGATAGTTGCACTGAAAAAAAAACAATAAAAGAACATGCTGGATGCGCGCGCTGCATCCAAGGTTGGCGTCATAACGTATATGAACGCCTTGCGCACAAGATTATGGTCTCTAAACGCGGGGTTCTCGAGTCTGGATCTTTCTCTCTAAAGCATTGCACCTTATGGACAACATTGTTAGGGATCTATCCGGACTACGGATTGAATGAATGCTATACAGGGGTCATTATTATGTTACGCGACCTGAACTAAGGCCACAGGACCATTTAGAGGTCCAAGGGGTTCCGGTAGCAGCTTGTTTTATCGGCTATCGGAAGTACCGACTTTTTTCATCGTTCCCGGCCATGACGCTGTTTGACCCTCTCGGTGATCATGTGCCTAGTCACTGCTTCCCAGAAGTGAGTCTTCGGGGTTCAAACACGGCGGGACGCAGTTCGATTGGTGGAGGCGCGATGACATGCAAACACATCCCGCTTTCTGCGAATATTCGAAAGAAAAGCGGTGCGTGGTCTATTCACTGTAACTGTGTTATAGAAGCCCTGCAATGCTTTTTCAACATGGTCAGAAAACGCTGCCGATTGGTAGTCGAGACTCCCGAGAACACGCGAGCCATACATTAGAGCGCAGCACGTGACCTGGAATTTACAATAAAATTCTCAAACTCAGCTAGAAATTGTTCCCTCTTATCTCGACAAATGACGCCATAAACCCAAATGACAGCACCATAAACCCAAAGTCCACGGTCATTGGCTGATTTGGAGCATCGTGAGCTACATAGTCACTGCGGCCGCCGCGGGGTGCCGCCACGTGCACGCGCGCACGCTCGCGATTAAACTGAAAGTAAGCCGCGCGTTCGAAGACAAAAAACAGAGAAGAAAAGAAGTTGCTCAAGGGTCATGGCGCGCACTGACGAAGAGACACATCTTCTCGCCCTCTTGTCATCCCCCTTCCTGCGTAGCTTTCAGTGCGCTCGCTGGTTACGAACGGAGAGAGATAGCGTTTGAAGCGTGCACCAAATCCCAGTAACTGCGCTCGTACTTGGACGGATGATGATGATGATGATGATGATGATGATGAACAAACTTTATTCAATTGGCAGAAAGAACCTCCTCCCCCTTTCAGGGGAGGTGGGAACTCAACCTAGACGACGGCCGTGATCCCGCGGGCCCTGGCGGCGTCTTCGGCCTGCCGTATTAAGCGGGCTTGTAATTGTGAGTCGGAGCAGAGGAGCGCGGCCTTCCATCCTCGCCCGTCTGGGAATTCGCCTCTCATGGGGGCCTCCGGGCACGCCCGTACTTGGACGGTATTCTAAAATTTTTTCTTCGACAGTCGATTCGTGAGGCAATAAACCCTTTTAATGAAACCATTCGATTACTACATGGAAAAAGTGTTGCAGGGCCCCTTTAACAAACGACACGGTGGTCTCCACCGCACCCACTGTGAGGTAAAACTGTACGAAGGCGTCGAGGGAGGGCTTCAGCACTCCGATATATCCTAGGTGGAGTCCGCGAGCAGGGTTGCGGTTGGATGAATCTGAAAAAAAAATAGCCAGAATTCAAGCTAAAAGTAGCCAAAGTAGACAATTTTATCGCCAAATTTGTAGCCTAATAGAACAGAAGTGGTATTATCAGGGGCATTTTTATTATTGACCGATAAGTAATACCATTTTGAATAAGCAATGCCGTAGAAATAGTTTTTCCCCCTCTTGTTTCGGTCTTCACGCTACATATAAGTTGCAAATAAATGAATAAATTATAATAAATTCAGTGTGCCTGCACATAGCTTATTTGAAGTTGAGAGTCCTTGCCAGATACCGCGTGATTATGGAACATGTCAGCCAACGAGTGAGTAGGAACAATTAAACGCTGAAGGCTTTTTCTTTCTTTCTTTCTTTCTTTCTTTCTTTCTTTCTTTCTTTCTTTCTTTCTTTCTTTCTTTCTTTCTTTCTTTCTTTCTTTCTTTCTTTCTTTCTTTCTTTCTTTCTTTCTTTCTTTTTTAACCTGCAAACCGAATTTGATTATTACAGTTTACATAATACCAGTCCAGTTTTAGACAGTGAAATCGTGCTAAAGGTAAACAGCCCAGCTTCATTTTGCTGGCGTATCTCTGTTTTCATGTCAAGTTCACACTAGAACACACGTGGCACATCAGAATTAGTAAAGTTGCGCGTAGAATCAACGTACACTGTCCATTTTTATGAAAGGGAACACGCGAACGCGTGGCCCTGCGCGCTCCGGCGGCTGCTTTCAGCGCCTTCATGCGTGAGCGGGAGCAACCACAACCTCTTTTCGCGTCATCTAGTGCCGAGCAAAACAACCAGCCGTGGGTGATATGCAGCCGGCTGCAAGATAGCAACCCCCTCCCCCTTGAAGGCGATTACGCAAGAGGCCGGGCCGGGCCCGTGGCGTGTCGTCTGCTGCTTGTAAACTATGCTTGGCACGCGAGCGCCATCCAAACGGGGAAGCTCTGTCGCTTGGATTTCACGCGTTACGCTTCGGCTGATTTATTCATTTAGACGACAGCGGTGCAGCCAGACGAACTTTTCGTAGTGGGTTGCCGTTCTGAAATCCCTCATCGAACAGAAAAAAAGGAGCACAATGCGACACTTGCCAATGCTTATGGGTGTTTCAGATCTGAGCATAGTATAAAACGTTTGGGAACTTTTGAAAAGCGCGCTGGCGGACCGGTCCTTACAGGGACTCTCGGCGGACGACCTTTGGGTTGTCATCAAGGAGGAGTGGGAGATGCTGAGAAGTGGCATGTCCCTACCGGCCTCTCTGTGTGAATTCCTACTAACTGGAGTGGCAGCTGTGATGTCTACAAATGGTTACGGCACTAAGTATTGACATGTATTTCAATGTGGTACTTTTTTGTCAGTTGATGTCAAAACTAAAACGACAATTGACGTATTTTTTTTCAGTTTCGATAAAGTAATTGAAAATATTTCTTTCACGTTTCATGCTCACGTCGTTTACGTTACTTATAAATATCGATGAGAATCGCCCGAACCACAACGAGACCTTTTCTCCTGTTTGCTACACAGCGCCATCTCGCGCTCTCATCAAGACCCCAGCGGCACTGTGCATGACCTTAAAGCATAAAGCGCTGACATACTAGTACTTTTTGTATTGGCAGGCAACACGCTCTCGGCAAAGTGGGATTCTATCTAAAATGTTCTCCACGGCATTCGGTGAGGGATTTCAAGACGGCAAACCACCAGGAAAAGCTCACCTGACTGCACCGCTGCCACCTAAACCACTCTAAATCAGCCGAAGCGCAATGCGTGAAAGCCAAGCGGCAGACCGTTTGGATTGCGCTCGCGTGCCAAGCATAGTTTACCAGCAGCAGACGACACGCCGCTGGCCCAGCCTCTTGCGTAATCGCTTTGAAGTGGGAGAGGGTTGCAGTATTGCCGCCGGCTGCATGAACTCTGTGGGCTGCATATCACCTATGACTGGTTGCTTTGCTCGCCACTAGATGACACGAAAATACGCTGTGGTTGCTATCGCTCACGCTTGAAGGCGCTGCAAGCAGCCGCCGGAGCACGCGGGCCACGCGCTCGCGTGTTCCCTTTCATAAAAATTGACAGTGTACATGGGGGGGCAGTATGATCATCCTGCCAGTCAAGGGTTCGCCAACGTGCACGCAGCTTCGGCACAGCGTTACAAGAATAAACTTGGCTTCGGCACTCCGCAATTGCTGGCTTGCCGCACGTTCTTTTGGGGGGACCTTATTGGGCACCAGCCTCCTGGTCGGGAAAGGACGGCGCGCGCATAGTCTGACACGATAGGAAAGCTTACAGTGTGTGTTATTCGGAAAAAAGAAAATTACACCATCTCCCGCTAAAGGGAACCATGTGTAGATGTGAAGCAGCGGGCGCTAACGCTTACACCGGCGGTGGCGTTGACGCTGGCCCTATCGCAGCGTTGCGCAGGAGAGAAAACTGAGGAGGCGCAAAGCACGCAGTGATGGAGCGGTGTTTCCTACTGGAACATGCCAATCGCTGCTAATGGGCAATGAGGGACAGAAGACTCCGACTGGACACAGAGACCCGCACTCCGCTTTTAGTTAACGCGCACGCTGCGAATTTTTATTGTTCAACAACGCACAGGAGAAATCTTCCACCGGCACCACCTTGGAGGTCAAGATCCATTGCCATATATACGGGATGGCCAGTGAACGGTTGTGCAGCGCGAGCAGTCGGTTTTTTTCAACCAAGAAACTCGCTAGCAGACGCTGCCTGCGTCGGCGTCGCGAGGCGAGAGAGGGGGAAGCGGAGGAGAGGAGAGAGAGGGGGGTGACACGCATGCGCAGTGGTAGTGTGATCGCCGTGGGCAGGGATGCGTAGAGGAGAGAGGGGGGGAGCGTAGGAGAGGAGAGAGAGGGGGGGGACGCGCATGCGCAGGGGGGAGTTAGACGCCGCGGGCAGGGATGGAGAGAGGGGGGGAATGTAAGAGGGGAGAGAGGAAGGGAGGCGCATGCGCAGTGAGGGTGTGGTTGCCGTGGGGAGGGATGCCTAGAGGAGAGAGAGGAGGAGAGGGGTTTTTTATTTTTTCTTTAACTGTTTGCGCATGCGCACTAAGGGTGGGCACGCGGCACACCACCACCACCACCACCACCACCACCGGATTAAGCTTCGCCAGACCCACACCCTTAGGAGCTTCGCCCCTAAAATAAGAAAAATGACTACATAATGCTTTGTAACAGAAGTTGACTAGTAGCGAGGAAGTAACCCTTGAGCCAACCTGAAATTTTCGTCCCCAGACGGAGTCGTAAAGGTAGTCAATTTGGCGCAAGGTAGCCACAAACGGAAACCCTGTCCGCGAACCTGCTGTCGCGCAGCAGCATGGTACTGCAACAGCGTGCAAAACTGGGCTAGTTGGTTTAACTTCAAAAGGCACGCCTACTTCCCATTTGTCATCTCATTGTCGCTCCTGTAGTTGTAAACCGTTGTTTCATAACACGCATGTCATCTTCAGGCACGTTGACCAAAGGTCACGTGAAATCATAGAAGGCCTTTCACATTAAGAACAACCGCGATGTTTGCATTTCCGCGGGGCATCTCCTGTCTTCATGATTACGAATTTAGCCTGCTTGAAAGAAGTGACAACTATCTATAATGTGATTATGCGCGCGCAGTCGGACTACATGTATTTATTCCTTTCTGCACAATAAACCCAACAGTTGTTAGTCCAGCGCCTGTCCCGTATAGTCCTTCATCTCGTGTCTGCGTCTTTTTGCGCTGTTTTACAATGCAGCATGGTACACACACTCACTTAAAACATATCATCGTCTCCGTGTTCGTATTACCATTGCACCTACGCTTCACGGCACTAATTCGCATGAACAAACTCCTGTATTTCGGAACTCATGTTGGGATCGGTGTAATGAATGACCGTGCACTGCACGACAGTGAAGGTGTGACCTGTGCTGGGTATAAATGATAAGTGCCGCGTACAAAATTGTACATACATTGCATGAAATGTAACGACAGCGATGAACGGACCCGTCACATTTACATTTACAGCGTTTTTATAGACATGTTTAGGTTGGAGTGCCCCGAACGTTGGGGGGACACGAACCTGCCGTCTTTGGCGTTACCAGGAAGAGAGGAGATCAACACCCCCCTCCCCCTTAGTTTCTCAAGTCTGTATGTGTATACACACGCACACATACAAAACGTATGCACAACGTACATAAAGAGTATCACAGAACCAATTCCCCCCCTTACCTCCCTCAAATATTTTTTAAAATTTTTTGGTACGTTCCATGCCGGCCTGGATAAAAAAAAAAAAACGCAGCCAGAGCGCGATGCAACGCAGATGACTAACAGGGAGTTCGCGCCCCGAATTCGTGAGTCTCGAAGGTTAAACCTCTTAACCGCTTCGCAAAACCGTTGCTTCACACGCACGTGCGTGTTGCGTCAGCAAAACTTTTACTTCTTTCGGCACGAGCATGAGCCGCCATGCTATCCAAAAATAATTCTCGCGTCCTGTTGCACTACGACTCAAAAGTATCTCTTCACGTGCATCGCTTTTCGCGGTTTGTTGGTGTCGACCACCGGAAACGAGGTTTCTAAACGCTGCACAGCACGTGATGCGCATAGAGTTATCGGTGCGCGGTCGCAGCTGCGGGGCTGCGAAATGGATGTCAACGTGATCCCGAGGCCCATATAATAGCGCAGCCCATATATTCCACGTGGTGAGGCTTACAATGTTAAGGGTGTGGACACATCGCATTATTAACAAAACACTACCAATAAAGGCACCATAGGTCGCATACCACGTAAAAAAAAATTGGCCGCGTATCTGCGTGCTTTGCTGCAAATGTCGTCGAAAGAGGATAGTTTTCTGCCGGCCGTACTACTCTGTTTTGGCTTGCCTCAGACAGCACCTCCTCTATGTTGAATCGGCCGCATCTGGCTGGCATTGATATAATAGAGGAGGCGCTGCGTGAGATATGAACGCCATCTGGCAGTAGCATCGGGAAACATGAGCTTGTGCACAACCCAGGGCCACTGCCAGGCTTTTTCGTGCATAGCGTTGCATTTTCTGCGCAGCCTAAGAAACACTAGGGTCTTTAGAATTACGTATCTATGTATTTTCTGTTCAAGGAACACACCCCCTAATACCTACGTATTGATGTTGCGCCTCAGATATGCGTAACATTTGCTTTTTGATCGACATTGTTCACAAGTATAAACACAGTCACTTGTGCAAGATGGCTGGGCGTTCAACAAGCGGTTAAACTTTGGCCGGGTGGCTGAATCGAGGGACAGACAGACAGATAGAAAGACAGACCAAAATTTCTGCGTTGAAGTATCCCAAGAAAGACTACGACTTTAAAATGAAATGGTGCACTTCAACAACACAACAACACATAGCGAGTTAGTAGTTCTAAGCCTTGAGTAGGTCATTGAAACACGCAGAAAATTAAACTGTGCTGCACGGAGAATGAGTCAAAGCAAGATGCAGGAACTAATTCGGTAGAACCTTAAGATTTCACCTTTTGTTTCCACGGCCCGGCCCTAGGTCTAGCCTGTTCTGTAAAGAAAAATGGTTCCTATCTAAAGCATTGAAACAACAACGAAAAACTTGCCGATTGCTATACGAAATTACGTTGCAGACGTTAACTGCCCGCGAACTGCCCAAACTCTTGCATTCGCCTAACAAAAAAAGGCAGGAAATTGTAAGTTAAACGCAAGCCGCAGTAGCATTTACTTCGAGAAACAATGGACGTCAGCAAAAACGTGTACGAGAGAGCTTAAACCGTATTTGTTGGAAGAAAGGCTTGAAAGGTTTTGTGGTGCAGATGTCGACGCGCGATAGGAGAGAATAGCACAACTTCCAAGTAACTGCGAAAAGAATGAATCGCGTGAATCTATTTGCCTTTGTAATTTCTTTTTTACTAATTGTTTACGAATTGAAACGATAATGACGTATTGCAGCGGCTTCAAGTTTACAGCTACCATACCTCAGCTGCATACTTTATAAATACATTATATAGCCACTAAGCTTTTAAATCATTCCTGAATGCCGCAATAAATCCTTCTTTCTTGCGCTCGCGCATTTTGTATGTAGAGTTACAAGCATACATACCCGGTTTCTGTAGCTCCCGCGAAATTAAAATTAATAACAAAGAAATAAAAAGACACACAAAGCCATTCGAGTGAGAGTTGTATAGGCGCAGTAATAAAACCTTGCTGCCTCTATTTACGCAGTTCGAAGGTTGGCTCAGAATCCGTGGAATACTTTATCGAAAGTGTACCGATAGGTTGCAGTGAAGACAGGTACGACTTGCGCGCTTTGAATTTGATGTGCAAGAGATTCTAAATTTAGACATCACCTCTGGTGGCACTATTGACTGCCTCGACCTTCCCAGCCTGCTGTGTCCTCTGTCCTGTGACAGCTCAAGCCTGTGTCCTGTGTGTGACGTGACATCGCCCCGACAGGTAAACCAGGAAAATATATTCGATTATAAGGGTGTAAGAAATGGAATATAAGAATGCTATCCCGCTCGCAGGAATTATTTTGCGTTATTGAATTAATTAATTAATTAATAATTAATTAAAAATAAATATTGCGGCAAGGAAAGTCTTCCGGCGAACGTGGAGCCCCCCAGTTCATGTGGTCTTTGCTATCTTGTGAGCTCTGTCGATCAACTTCAGCTGTCCTTCAGGCTTCTAGCGACGCGACCGCTTCGCACTGGATGGAAATTGATATCGATTTGTCCCTCGGCTGAAGAAACGTGTGTACTACATACCGAGCAAATTTTGCCGCCGATTCTGTATGTTGAATGCTGAGTACATTCTAGATAACGAACGGGTGATCGAGGAATTATCGTACAATGTACTGTGGTTCACGTAGCAGATACATTTGACTTCTAAATCACACTTCGGCGAACAACGGGCTAGCCGGTGTCTGTGTTTTCTAAAGTGCTGCTCTATTTCCAGGGCACATGTTGAACCTTTAAAAATGTTTTACTTTTGACTCACCGTCTCAGTATTCATGGTTTCATCCCAGTTGCTATGGAGATTTGGTAATATCAAAGAAACAAGTCCCGTATAGTCCCTACTGAAATGCTTTAATGTTATCCAGTGAATTAGAATCGCATGCATTATGGAATGTGCGCATGTCTGTCAATGCACTTTGGGTCAATTTTCTCCCGAGCCATATTTTAAGAATGCAACTTTCCAGAGCACTGCCCCCCCTTTGCTTGCCTCCACCATCTTTACAGTTTCTTTCCTACGAATTTTGTTGGTCCTGCGACGGTAAAAAGACGACGTAGCTAAAGAGCAGATCTGTTTTGGCTCGCCGTCGCTGTTGTTCATTGAAGTGAACGTACCTTTGCCGATATGATAACCATTTAAATAAGTGAGGTTCTTTGCATCCAGGTCGCCTAAGAGACACCGCGATGGTGGTCTTGTAGTTATGGTGCTTGACTGCGGGATCGTATCCCGGCCGCGGCGGCCGCATTTCGATGGAGATGAAATGCTTGAGACCCGTGTACTTACATTTATGTGCACTTTAAAGAACCGCAGATCGTCGGAAATTTTCGGATCCCTACACTTTGGCGTCCCTCATAATCATATCGTAGTTTTGGGATGTAAAACCCCAACAGTTATTATTATTATTATTATTATTATTATTATTATTATTATTATTATTATTATTATTATTATTATTATTATTATTATTATTATTAGGTAGCGTAACACTTGCCTAGTCTCCCGGATGGGCAGGCTTCCAACGTTCCTCCAACTGCTCTTTACCAGAACATGAAAAAACTGAAGAACAAGCACCACACATTGTATATTTCTTCCCACGATGACAGTCACGGCGTATTTACCTTGAGTGGGGCGCTAGTCATGATGACAGAACTAACAGCTGAGTTAGTCGGTCTTGATTCATCTTGAATTGACTCGTACAGCGCGTAATACAAAAAGGACGACAAGGGAGCCCACACTGAGAGCGCTGAATAAGTGTGCGCTTCTTTCACGCTGCACAAGTCGACTGAAGATGGCGCAGGTCGTGAGTGGTACACTTGGTCGAAAGGTCGGTACTATGAGCTAAGGTGTATGAGCGGGCTGTAAGTTGCCGGATGCGGGATACTTGAGTAGCTCTAGGGAGGAGCGATCGGGAGGTATTCGGCGCTCCGCTAGACTCACCCAGAAGCTGGGTTTCGCGATCCTAGGACATCTGGGCGACGCAACCACTTAACTTATGTAGCGTCGATCAATGCCATTCCGTCACCACGGTCGTTCTCATCAGCGCGTCGCCCTTGGCAAGACGACACGAAACGTTGTGCTCGGCAATATGCTCCCTTTAAGTGGTCCGCAAGTGACGCACACTACATTTGCGTACTACTTGTAATAGAAGCGGTGATACTACTTGTAATATAAGCTTCATGCATAGATTTAAGCTGTAGATGCACGGCCATAGCTTAAATCTGTGCACGGCCAATGAATGGCCGTGCATAGATTTAAGCTAGAACGCAAGCGCCTTTTACGGCATTAACCGCATTATTGGCCAGTGACAAAGCACTGTGCAGTGGGAACATAGATGAGTATACCCCCCTCTGGGATCCGTTGCCTGCGCAATGACTGACACGACGTTATCTAAGCAAAGTATCAGTCTGCAATCGGATCGTCGCATAGTACATTTGTATGAGGAATCGTCACTAGCAGTGATATATCTATCTTAAATGGGCTGGAATAAAAGTGAAGATCTTGCCAATAAGCATTAGCACTATATTGTTCGTCTCCTTATCAATCACAGATTCACACGTGGACAAAAAAATGGTCAAGATCTCTAATCAGCATTTTCAACATGTTCTCATCACTGCTATGAAGGTTTCCAATTTGCCCGAAAAGAGTCACCCGATGAACCCAGAAAACAAAGTGAATCATAAAGTGGACATTACGTGCTACGATGGCTGGATCAAGCATGGACATGTCCGGCTGCTTTGTGACGACAAAACTGTGTTTCCGAACCATGCGAGGTCAATGACTTCATTCCAATCGCCGCGTACCCAATTCAATGGGTTTGGGATACGAAAATGTCTGTGTACCGATCGATGGTTGATCTTTAAAGAAGTCTAGATGGTGTTCCATAGTCCTACACTAAGGCATTCTTTGTGATTAGATCGCCGTTTCAGGGACCTGAGCACAAGACCTGATCATATCGCTTTGAATCTGGATATGGCGATCTGGATTTGGCGAGGCCTGATCAAATTATACTAAAATCTGTATGAAACTCCCGAATTTAATATACGTTTACAGGAGAGGTGTCAACTTTACAGGTTAAGAAGGGATCAGCCTACAATCCTGCATGGACGTTTATCGAACAGGGTGCTATACCTCTCCACTGTACGCAGACCGGATTGAAATGCGACATATAGATCATTGCATATGGTCCCGCAAGCGTTCTTGCAGTTAAATGAGGAAGCCTATAGGGACAGAATAAAAAAAAATTAAGGCAGCTTCGCACTAGTGGTGCCAAGCCTGAAGGCAATGCGGAGCTGGGTAGCCTTCTCCGTTTCTCTTCGGTTTTCTCTTTCTTTCCTCCTCTATTTCTTTCCTGTTCTCTTTTCCAGTTTTTCTATATTTTTCTCTATTTATTTCTATTTTTTTCCTAATCTCTCCCTTTCTCTGTCTTTGTGTTTCTCGCCTCTTTCCTTTTTTTTTTTCAATTTTCATACGTAGTTTTGCCAGCGTTAGCCCGGGCCCTACAGGGCTCGGCACTTAATATGATCATCAAGGCGCTCGAAGAAGAGGAAGACGACTTCTCTTTGGCGCGAGCGCGCGCTCAAGTATGCTACAGATGGTTATGCTACATGTGGTTTTGCCTACGTTAATATCATCATCAAGGCGCTCGAAGAAGCAGGGGAAGAAGGCGACGACGACAGCATACGATCACAGCATACGACAGCCCGGCCACCTAAGTGCTCCCAACCATATAAAAAAAAGGGTTTCCCCAAGAGTGTACTGGAGAGATTGCGTTTCCAGAAGGAGCGGATTGTTCGCAAGGATGTCTCTGTCACTCGTTTAACTTACATGCGAGAGATTGGCTTAAGTGACACTTAGTAAACAATACGGAGGAAATAGACGCTGGGGCGAAGCAGTTGCCGGCTAATTCCTCCAGGCTAAAACCGCCTGTAGCAACAACAACGCCATCACCACCACCAGGCAGTGGCGTAGCCAGGGGGTGGCACACCGGGCACGTGCCCCCCCCTCCCCCCCCCCCGAAAATTTTTTTTTCGCCATGGCATGCAGAGCGAAAAATGACCATTTCAGGGCGGTGCACCCCCCGAAACCAAGGAGGTGCCCCCCCCCCCCCCGAAAAAAATTTCTGGCTACGCCCCTGCCCCCCAGGTAGACATTGCTGCGACATGCTTCAATGTGAGATACACACACAGGTGCTCAAAAGTCGCTGTATTATGGAGTTGTTCACAAATTTCGACTCGTCGCTGCATTTGTCAAGCAAGATGGAAAATGGCCTTCGTATCAATCCGACGTGTTGCCGACAGTCCCTGTTGCACCGAGAACATCGTTCATCTGAGACTACGCTCGAATAAAATACGAAATAATGGTCTATAAAGAAACAAAAAAAAAACTGCATGTATGGAAGCGCGAGTCCTGCTTGCGGAGAGCCCATATTGTGAACTACATCGCAAATCGACTCTGTACACACGTGTGCCCTTGTTCCCCGGCCGGAATTACAGCTGGAACACATGCGCGAACGTTCCGGCTCGCCAAACTCGTCCTTGTTCAACGAGCGCCGGAACATACATTTACCAACAGCTGGGAAGTTCTCCTCTCCTGTTCCATCTTTTCTTGTTTATTTATTTTTTTTTTTGCACTCCATTATACCACCCAGTCGGTATACAGCACCGGTTTGATATACGAGCTCTTTCGGACTGCGCCGTTAAGAGTTCCCTGAATGCGATCTATGCTGCTATCTCGGTCGCAAACCAGGCAGGTTATATATAAATGGGGAGCAGGAGGGCTAGCGTGTCTTTTTTTGTGTCCGTGCTGTACAGCTTAGGAAACGGAAGTTTGCGCAGATAATAAACGTACGACCGATAACACGCCTTATCGGCAGCTCTTTCTGAGAAGAAAACTGGGCGCGACGTACTAGGTTACGTGCAGCGGCAACAAAGGAGCTGTTGAGACGTTTCCTTGCGCGGGTTCGCTTTCTACGATGGCCTCGTGGTTACGGTGCTTGACTGCAGATCCACAGGTCGCGGCATTGGATCCTGGCTGTGCCAGCCGCATCGCGATGCAGGCAAAATGCTAGAGGCCCGTCTGCTTAGATTTAGGTACACGTCAAGGAACCACAGGGTGGTCGAAATTCCGTCCACTACAGCGTCTCTCATAATAATATCCTGGTTATGGGAAGTAAAACCCCAGCAAGTATTAATATATTTGTACAGGCCCCCCTAGTAATCTAAGAGGGGGGGGGGGGGGGACGCTAAATCTGCCCCACAGGTTAACTTTGTAGTAGGGCGCGCCGTGATGAACCTCCCCTCTTCTTCCCCCCCCCCCTGAAGGGGAACCCTTCTCACGCCTATGCTCCCCATCGGAAAAGAATGTATTCACGTGGTTCTTTTAAGCACAGCGCACACGATGACCAGCAAATCTTGTGTATCGAGAATCACGATTAAATAATTTCAGAGGTAACAGCTACGGAGAAAGAGAGAGTTAAAGTTCTGAGGTATCTTTTTTAGGCGAGTTCGGAAATGGTCAGGAAAATTAAACAAAAGAAGTGCCATCGAAGTGAAAATGTGATGTTTTTTTATTATTGTCAATCCATTGATGTTCTATTCATTTCCGGTAAATACCAAGTAAATTTAATGGCGTCATATCTACTACTTCATAGCTTTTTCTGTTACCGGGTGGGGTCTTTTCGGCTACTTAAGATCATTCGCCTTGTAAATGGTAGCAATAAAGTAAGGCGAAAGTAAAACTCACAATTCTATCGGATAAAAATTTGCGATATTTTCAGTCATTGGTATATTATTCCCATAACATTTACTCCCTATAATGGTTATTTTCGTTATGTGTTTATGTACACGAATAGAAGATGCACACACGCACTATACTATTAAAAAAAATCGACACTGCCCCCCCCCCCCCCCTGCCGAAAAAAGATCTCTGGCGACGCTTCTGTCATTATTAATGTTTTATTAGGTCACAGTTCAGCGACCTGCCTGCAGAGCACACACAGCAACCATCACCTCTTGTTTGCTTGTTTGTCAACGTATCTTATCGTAACTGGTTTCTGGTGTCCTCGGAAAATGGGCCACAAGGCGGCGATTCATCACATCCCGCTGAAGGCCGTGACACGAGCCTGTATACTGTATACCGTTACTGCAGGGTAGCATAGAAGTTTTATGATGGCGCGTCATGTGCAAAAATAAACCAAATATACAAATATCTTGTTGCATCACCGCTTCTTGGAGTTCGAGTTGGATGCGCCGGACTTAGTCGTTCTTCAGCTCGGCTGCTTCGCTTTACTTTTGCCTGTGTTATATTGCGCTGGCAATAGGACCGTAAGCTCGGAATCGCCTGACTTACTCGGTTTTCGCTGTCGTGCACTTTTATTCTCCACACTTGTTTGACATGCTTGCTCTTCGCTGCACTTGTTTGCTTTAATTTTCAAGATATGTGTACAGTCGAACGCACATATATCGAACCCACATATAATGAATTATTGGAGTGCATCGAACAGTTGTAAAATTAACCAATTTTCGATATATGGTGGTGGAAAAACTTTGTTGGTTATACAGGGCAAGGGGTAGAATGGGAAAGAGCGAGTAGGGGGGTCCCTCTTCCAGGACTCCATTCATTCTGGCTAGACATGAGATATTTTACATATCGAATTACCTACATATACAACTCTTTTGTGATCTGCTTGAGATTTGATATATCCGGATTCGAATGTATTCTTACTTTGGCGCTGCTGTTGCAAACGCGTCAATAGGGTCGTGATTCCTATCAAACTAATGTAAGTCTACGGTCTTTTCGATCACGATCCTTTTATGTTGAAGATGCACAATAGAGTGGACTAATGAGAGAACCATTTTAAGCTTTCAGGGCTGCTTGAGCTTTCGACAAACAAGTGCGTCATGCGATCAAGATGCCAACTATCAATGCAAGTTTGGCGGACTGTGCTGACTGGAAACTGTGGCACTTGGAACACTAATGATACATTTCCTTTAAATGACATTTGAACACTAATGATACATTTCCTTTAAGTCTGGGTTACTCGGTGCATATATACTAAACCGGAATGCTCATATACTCGGTGCATATATACTAAACCGGTCTACTCATTCGTGATTGTTAATGACTCTGGTTTTCCATATAAGAGAAACCTCGTATTTAATACGCTTGCCTCGATCATGATATTTTTCTATGATGTTCTATGATGTATGACTCTAGTGACCCGGAAGGAGCCCGTCAGTGTTGACAGCATCATTAGGCGAATAAGCGTAACCTTCCAAGCCGGAAAAGTCACTGGTGTATCCGCTCAGCGTTCTTGGCGCTGACATGAAAAATGAATCGCTGACTCAAATGTATGATATTTCCTTCGCTTTTTTTTTTAATTACGAGGCTACTAACAAATGACATGCTTTGTAGAATGGGGTCGTTACGGACCAGCACTTCCTGTAAAGCCCCCATCTTTTGTAAAGTCTGTTCGGAGCCCATAGCGGCATTTGCTCAAGTGGTACACTTACTATACTTTCAGAATGACAGATATATGGATATGGTGTTTACGGAACCGTTTAACCAACCTCTTGTAGAGTCACCTACCTCGTGAAAGAGCATTCATTATGATCCTAAAATGCCACCTCGAGTAAAAATGCTCAATTAAGAATCAGTGTGCAAATCTTTATTGCTCCTTGCTGAATGCCTTTTCCATAGAACACAGTCATCCACCAAATAATTCCCCATTTATATATTCCTTATTAATGTCCGCTCACAGCTTCAGAATATTTTATCACAAACGAATACGTAAAACGGAGAATTTGTTTTCCGAAATCCAGGAATCCATAAGGATTTCATAGAAAAAATAAAGTGTCTTATGCGTAAAAAAAAAATTAGCTCTCGTTTTGACTTCGAACACCCATCATCAATGCTTTTCGGGACCGTCACTACTATTTGAGGCTTTCTCTCTAAAATTCCACATACAATTTTATTTGTGGTTTTTAGTTAAGAAATGTATGGAATGTATGTATGTAAGAATGTATGTAAAACATAGGCCTGCGCACGAGGGGTGCAGGGGGGGGGCGGGGGGGCCCCCCCCTACTTACCTAAGAGAGGGGGGGGGGGGCGTAAAGTCTGCCCCATAAATTGACTTAATAGGGATGGGGTGTGCTGCGACAACCTTCGCCCCCCCCCCCCCCCTGAAGGGAAACCCTGCGCACGCTTATGTGTAAGAATGTATGCAAGAATGTGCGTCAGAAACTGTTTCTAGTCTTTTGTAAGCGTTTATGCCTCCCGTTGCTTTCCGTAGAACTGATTTGCGAAATACGCACTGTTTGCGTACTTCGAGTCGTCACTTAATTAGCCCACGCGCTGCGATCTGTAGACCTCCCGATTAGTTCAGATTTCTTCGGATCCCAGGCCATGATTAATTTCGCGTCACTTACGAAGAAGCTTTCAGGGAAATAAGGGACGAGTATCCATGGTTAATAGCCTACTTCAAGCATGCGGAGAACAATATTAAAATTTCAAGTTACACGCAGCAGGCGTGCTACGTCTCTTTAAAGCTAAGTAAGCTTATTTCTCCTCTATTTGCAACGCTGCACGTGCAAGGATCATCACCATTTTGCATACCGGGTACATTTCCCACCCGGAATCTTGGTCAGTCACCCAGAATTCGGTAGTGCCAGTGTACCCCAGCGTTTACAGCAGCCTCAAAGGCGGCTACGCCGGTTGTGCGTTTCGATTATGCGTTTCGCCGGTTATGCGTTTCGACACTGCCTTGGAATACTCACACGTATTCCAAGGCAGTGTCTTTCATACACTATTTCAAGATTTATTGATCAGAGGCGCCAAACTACGTAGGGGAGTGCCTTGACCCCCCCCCCCCCCCTCCCCCTGCCAACTCTTCCAAGGAAGCTCGTGATAAATATATCTTATGTTGTCATCTTCAAGAAAAGTAACCTTACTGGTTTACGAGCCCTCATAACTCATATTCAAAGGTACTATATCAAAAGGCGCCAAGAAGAGCACCGATTATGTGAGATATTGGTGTTATAGAGCATTGATACTACGGTCGAAAGAGAACATTTTAGGCTAACGGACTCATGAGTCGGCTCACTCGGACTCACTCAGACTCAGATTGAGTCGTGAGCCTGAGCCTGAGTGAGTCCGGGTGAGTAATGTTTTGGTGAGTTTGAGTCCGAGTGAGTCCGGTTGAAGAAAATTCTCGTGAGTGCGAGTCTGAGTGAGTCCGGCTCAGAAAAGTTTTGGTGAGTCTGAGTCCGAATGAGCGAGATATATTTTATGAGTGAGTCTGAGTGAGCTCCACAAGTTTTGCCGACCTATGCTCATCGGCGTCGCTCGTGGCATACCAAACCGTGGCTTTTCCGCTGCATTTCATTCTTAACTGCTTAGCCCGAGGCAACTAGCTCTCTTGCTTCGGAAATCCCAATTTGTCGCCTCCTTCCAAGTGGAGACAAGCAATTAAGCGCGCGGCTTCATGGCAATCGACGCCACTAGATGGCGCGCGCGCTCGACGATCCTGTCGAGTGCGCCGGCGGTCAGAATGCGCGCGCGTCGTATCATCCGGTACAAAATACAAATAGAGTAGGCGAGAACGGTGGTCGGCGGCCTCTCACCGAAGCGGAGGGAAAGCCTGGCGGCGAAGGAGAAGAAGGCAGCGGAAAGTAGCTAGCGTGCCGCCGCCGCCGTCGCGCGAACCTGCCGTTCGCTCACCGCGACGACGAATCGTGACGTCACGCTGCGACGTCACCGCCACGCGTCACGTGGTCTCGCGTCGTCGTTCTCGGCGGCGGCGTTTCCGTCGGGTGCGCGCACTCAGCGGCGCGCGAAGAGAGAACGCCTTTACGGAAACGGAGCGGTGGTTGGTTGATTCGTTGCTTGGTGGTGGTGGTTCGCTCTTGTTGGAGCGCAAGCCGAACGACGATGCTCCCCGGCGCGATCCGCGCTGCATCAGTGTCATCGAGACGCGTGATTTAATGGTGCGCAGTCTCGCCAAAACACTCGCGTGCCAGTCGCGAGCCTGCCGTGTCTGTGAGTGTTTGTGTTTGTGCGTGTGTGTTCGAGCGCGTTGATATTTTTGTGATTTCTTTCCGTTAGTGTCTCTCACCCTCGCGGTCGGGGGGAGAGGGAGGATTCTGCTCTGGGATAACCGCTCCTTCCGCTGCTCCATCCGCCTGTTGCTAACTTCTGGATTCTCTCTCCTGTGGTGATCGTCACACCCCCCTGGAAGATATCAGCATTTAAAGTGGTGTGCGTGTACACTCGTTTTCAAGCACGTGTGACGTTATTTCGCCGCACTCGTCTGGTGTCAACAAGCGTTGGCAGCTTTTCCCGGTGCGTCACGTCTCGTGCTCCTCATCTCTTTTTTGGATTTTTGCCGTCCTACCCTGACTGCACCGCCGCCTTCGGATACATGGGTCATCGAAAGCAGGGTGTCACCTCCGTGATTTCAGGTATGTCATCGGCTTTTCCTGACAGAAAGCTCCCAACTCCGTCTATCTCTCTCTTTCCTTTTTTTTTTTTTTTTTTTTGTTTTCGGTCCCAGTCAGTACGCGCACGTTTCTCCGAAGTTTGAAAGGCTTCGTGTAAGCTCTGGCGTTTATCAATCGTTCTGCAACTGGTTGTAACTCAGTGTGAAATGAAACGTGCGAAACATAAAGAGCGGTTCTTACAGCGAAAGCAGTAATCACTTATCTGACGTGATTGCATGACGTAAGATCGTCCCTCTTTCTCACTTTCGTTAGTTTCGGATCCGCGGCTTCTGTAGTTACGTAGCTGTGGTGTTCCGTTACTGAACACGAGGTTTCGGTCTTAAAACCCCGCCATGGCTGCCATAGCTCTTGCAGTCGACGGCGCCAATCGTCGTAACTTTGGATTTAGGTGCACGTGGCCGAATTGTTTTTCGAAACTCACACTCCCACCCCCCAACACCGACCTTTCCCTCAACGAATATCGTAGCAAGTGAGTAGTTAAGAAGTTAAAAACACGATTACTTGACTTTTTTTTTCTTCTCTAGTGCACCACGTGCTAACGAAAAAAAAGAGAGGTTTCAATATAGCCGATGCCTCTGACGCAACGTTCGAGGTTATACGAATTTACAACTTGCGAAGTGTAGCATTCCTACTCCATTTACGAACATTTACTCGAAGCTTCCGCGGGTTCGCTTAAGCATTTCTGCAAAGGCAAACGTGACCGCGATGCAGCAATCGTTCGCGAAGTTCAAGGTGTCCCTCGCAGCGAGCTGCGTCACAGATCGGCGCGACAAAACATCACGTGGCACTAAATCACAGCCCGAGCAACGCCACGAAGTTGCTTCTCAGGGCGACCTTCAGGAAACATGCCTCGCCCGACCTTGAGAAGCGTCTCGTTTAAGATGAGGATAGCCACGTTATTTCTGTTTGTTCCTCATCCACTTTTTTTCCGCATTAGAGACGATTGGCTGCCTTCTCACCCTGCGCATGGCTATCGCGTCTCCAACCAGAACTCACGTTTCGTCGGCGGCTTCGTAAGATACGAATATGCGAGTGTTAGGTGTAATCTAGCCATTATTTCAACATTTTGTTGTTCGATTATGCCGTTCCATTGTTCTAGGTATATGTGTTTAAACAGTGACCGCTACCTGGGAGAACGGCGGTGTTCGAAGCGTTCGATAACGTATACAAGGTACCAATATGGAACGATAACATTGCACTATCAAGGCCAGGGGGGCATTACCCAAACTGATGAAATCGGCTTCTCTAAAATAGAGCGCACGTATGACTCGCGCCAGGACTGATTGTTGGGACTTGCTTTAATCAATCTGCCGTGATAGGTAGAACAACCATTGCAGAGATATCTGAAAGGATCGGCACACACCGCTGGAACTCGAGGATTACGCAGTTATTGTGCGAATTAAGGTCCGCAATTAAGCCTGGCGTAGCGCCGTGTAGCACGGCCACGTGATATCACTCGCTGCAATCGTAGTGCGAGTCATGTAGCTATGCGAACTACTCCCAAACTGTGTCCACGCAATTTTTATAAAACGCGCAAGCTTCTGAAAGGAGTGAGTGCGTGCATCGATATCATAATGTCAAGGCATACGTGCAACTTACAACTTACCGCACTCCTTGGTTCATCAGGTGCCAAAACGAGCCGAAGACATTGCCGCCAATGGACGAAATCACGCCGCTGCCTTGCCTTCTCGTCGAGGACAATCGCGAACCTTCGTTTCAAGACAGTTCGTGAATTCCTTAACCACGGGCCGCGGTTGCCCAGTTGCGACTGTGTTCTGTCGTTGAGCGCCATGCCGCGTTTCGATTCTCCGCTGCGGAGCGAATTTCGAAAGTCACGGTGGAGGAAAAACGCGAAAGGCGGTCGCGTACTTAGGTGAAGATGTATACGTTATAGAACTATATATTGACGGTCAAACCAGGCCCGTAGCCAGAAATTTTTTTCGGGGGTGCCCACTTGTTGAAAGCCTTGAAAAACCCCTATTTTTATTATTTATTTTCGGTAAAACACCCCCCTTCATCCGAATTTCGGGATGGGAAGGGGGGGAGCTAGCCCCCCCCCTGGCTACGGGCCTGGGTCAAACTTTACCTGGCGTCCCAAAACAGCGGCATACTTCACATAAGCCGTAACCCGCTGCGTAGTACCACGCTGCATATAGTGGTAACCGGCTGCGTAACCCGCTGCGTACATGAATAGGAAGGGGGGGTGGGTTCACAAATGGGGTGATTCGCAAATGCCAATTGCGCATACTTTCCCGTTCAATGGACGAGTTCCTGTGTACATTTCGAGGTATGTTCACCGTTCCACGCTGTTACGCCAAGAAGGTCGACGCGCTCCGACGTCGACCTTGCAGATTCGCCGACCGAGCGACCGACTGTGCGCCGCTTCACGCGCCCAGCGGGTCACGGACGCGATCAACGGCCTAACACCTTTCCGCCGGCTGTCTGGGAGAAAGGGGGGGAGGAGGCGTCCCCCCCCCCCTCGCTTGTTGGTGGACTCACTTATGGGATACTCCTTCGGAGCGCGGAAAAAAATCGATTCCCGTGGGCGGCTCGCGTGGCGGCCGCTGGAAACCAGGTGGAACAGCAATCTCGTATTGACCTCTGCATTCTCTCTATAGTTACCATATTACCCGCGCCTCCCGACCTCTGCGCATGGCGGGGGCGAGAAAGAACTCAATTTTATGGCCGTCCATCGGAAAGATTCTGAGACCCTCTTCAAGCTGGAGATTTTCTGCGGTTCGATGACGCTTGGTGACGCGAGTTATGTGGGGATCTCTCAATTCCTCGAAGCAGTCGTGCGCGACTGGGCCATAAGCGCGTCTTATAATTGGCGTTTACGGGAAAAGTACCAGCATCTGGCGCCGGGTTTTAGTAAAGCAAATTGTTGTTTCAAACAGGTATAGTATAAAAACCCACGGTACTTGGATTAAGCGAGTTAAATGCAAGATATGAGAGCGCACACGACAGGCGCAAGTGTCGTTCTGCGTTCCGTCCCGCATGCTTGTGTACAAACAAAGTTTCACGTAAGTTCATTTCAGCAGTTCATTCATTTAAAGGGAGCTTAATCAGTCCACAATAGGCTCCATCTCAAGAAATCAGTACCGCCTAAATACCTAAAGTATCAGTATATATATTACATACCGATACGTGAAACACCAGTGCCCAAAATTAGGAATCATATTTTCTTGACGTAAGTGAATAAACAAAAAAACAAAAAAAAAACTGGTCAATTATCAGCAGTAGCTGATTAGCATGTCGCCGAGGACTAGAAGTAGTAACTACAATAAAGTTCATGCTGTTTTCATATCCCGAAGGATACTAATATTAGTTTTTTTTTCTTTTTCATTTCGCCATCCCATTTCACCTGAAGAAGGTTCGTTGGTCAGAAGATTCGCAAAAGTCTTGAACTTGTGCTTCACTGCATCATTCTATAACTAGCAAAAGAACACCAAATTGTAGTCCTTGCTAGAAACGCTGCCGCCGGAGACTGCTATGTCGTATTCATGAGATACATACTTGGGCGAGGAGCTCTCGCAATCCCCCAAATGTAATCTTAACTGAAAACCTTGCGCGGTGAACTTCACCATTTCTTCGTTCTTTTCGTCCACAGCAGCACGCACTATAAGGATGCTAGAAGTCCGTTATTCGTGGTTGCACCCTCCATTACACCTTTTTTAGCACTCTTGTACACTCATAACAACGGAGATGGATCCCATAACATCCCCATTAAAGAGAGTTCCGTCGCTTCTCCGTAGCAAATACAAAAATGGCATGTTCGAAAATAGCGGCGAGGTTGGCGTTTCATGACCGTGACCGAACCTGTGCACACTCTTAAGCGTGATTACAGCTGGTAACAAGAGGAAATGAAGAAAAAAAACGTCCGATGTTAACTCCGCCGAAAGGGTGTTTCCGTGCTTCCAATTCGCGTTCAGGTCCCTCCGTGTAAACCCGTTTATCCCATATAAATTATGCATCGAGCTTGCGGCAGAAACACGCTTACAGGGCCGTTCCCGCGATCTCTCATACGTTCGCTGAGTCCACAGCGCATGACTTCGCGGCGGCGCAATGATGACGCATGCGCCCATCACACTTTTCTTAACCGACGAGAGAACATCGGTTCTCGATGGAGCGGCCGCCACGGCGGCGAAGCGTTTGTTTTCGCTGGCGTGTCGATGATTGATCGGCGGCGGCGTCCAAAGAGGGAGACGACGACGAATGGTGAACGCGTCGTCCTCGGAGCGAACAACGCAGTGACTCTGCCGGGTAAAGAAAGAGGATGGGAGGGGTATGGAGTGTCGGTCGCGTGTGTGTACACTGCATGCATACGTGCGCGCTTGCTTGCGCGTGTCTTCGCACGAATGTGCGTGTTGGCTGCGGCGACGTGTCTGCGGGTCGGTGCAACAGCCCTGCTATTGCGTCCGGGTTGCATCGTGCCCCTTTCGGCTCTATGTTTATCTATTTATCTACGCACTGCGGTTTCCCGTTTCACGAGCTTCAGAGGTCGGTCCCGCAGTCGTGATGCAGATGACGCGTTCCTAGCTCATGATGTTACGAAAGAGTGTTTTTCGGATCTTGGCTTAGCGCTATGTAAACGCTTGTGCGTGCATGGGTGACCCGTTGCGGATTGCCCCGGTATCATTACTGAACGCTGCGCGTTCGGTTTTCGTTCGGTTTTCGAACTTTCACTTCCGGCTCTCGCGAGTGGTCAGCAATCGGATTCTTTGACGACGACAGCTGCCTTTTTGGCCGAAACGCTGAAGTTCTAACGAACCTTCGAAAATAGAACAAAATGTCTTACGCTTAGTCCACCCTCCCCCCTCAAATTGTGGACTTGCAGATCGTCGTTGGTGGTAGCCGGCATTCGGAAAAACGTTCAGTATTCTTCATACGCGTACTTTGTGTGCAGCGTGTCTTCGACCATTGCAAGTGGTGCAAAAAAAGAAAGAAAGAAAACAAAGTTGTTCTTATCTGCGCTGAAGGGACTTAATGGCGCTGATAAGATTGCAGTAGGGTCTAGTTGGTACGTCTTCATGAATAAAATAGTCGATAAAAAATAAAGGAAAGCAAAACATATCCGGGAAGGAAACCTTGTCACCGCATACATAACTCTTGACACGTTTCGGTGACATTGTTTGACGCGCTTATATCTTCGTTTTCTTTTCTTTATTTTTCGTACACTGTTTTTATCACTGAATCCCCCCCCCCCCCCCTCCTTTTCTTGTTCTCTTCTTTCTCGTACATAAGTCTGTCCATGCTCGAAATAAAGAAGTTGTTAGTTTGCGAATCACCCTGTGTCGTTTCTCGTTTTTTCTGGTCCGTGTCTTACCTGGTAGCGCATCAAAACATGAAGTAATGGCGCTAACTGGGTTAACTTCCTGTGGTGACAACTCTCTGAGGAATGTGCAGCTTCGGTAAACTTTGAGGACCCCTTCTTTAAGTTTATGAGCTGCGTGAACGCACGCAGTCTGCTAGCACCGTACGCCGTTCAACTCCATTGTACTCGAACGGAGCGAGCGCAAGCCAGCGCAAGCGTGCCTTACTCCTACGTCCTCTGTACGACATCGAAGATGAAAAACATCTTCCTCTTACACACATTTCGTGCGATGAATTCTTAATAGAATCATCTTTCTTCCATACCTAATCCAGCTTTCTCTTTGACAGTTTACTTTTGAATCAATTATTGTGATAATATGTTTATTCTATAGCTGAAGAACGTTCGTACATTCGGGCAGCGGTGAGATGTCCTTGCGACTACACTCTAGAGAAGAAAAAAAGAAATGTGTGTTTACTTTTTCGACGACATACTTGCCAAGTACGTGACTCCCTTTAAAGAGACGTTAATTTTCTTTTGGCTCCCACGACTTTCCGACGAAGGTATAATGATCTGCAAAGAGAGTTCGCGTGTTTCTTTAAAGACAGTCATGTACGTGACGAAGTCAGGCATAACAAAAAAAGAGTCAAAGGACTCTTTTTTTTTTTTTCGTATATTGACGATAACTATAATCTGAACCATAATCATTGAGATGCGCTCGCCGTTTCTGAAAGACTTTGTTGGATCGCTCGTCAGTGTCATGCGCCTTTACACGAGCTGCTGCCTTGTCTATCCCTTTAATTAATTAATTAATATGTGGAGTTTTGCTTCCCAAAACCACGATATGATTATGAGAGACGCCGTAGTGGAAGGCTCCGGAAATTTTAATCATCTGGTGTTCTTTAACCTGCACGAACGTCGCACAGTACGCGGGCCTCTACCATTTGTCTATCCATTTGGTGACTATATTATATGCGCAGTTCTAATATCGAACGTGGCAATATATTCCGTAGCTTTTGCTGTAAAATCATCTTTGTCTCCGCTTCTGCCTTGCTGTTCGTCTGCATATTCCCGTAGCTCGACATCACACAATAATTTTATTGCTATGAATTAAACGCACAAATCGATTTCCTCGCGATAAATGCAAGAGACCGTGGAATGTCGTTTTACTTCCTCAAGTTCGCGCTTTCGACGTGCGAATGCGAGGAAGACATGTCAACGTTCGTGTGTGGGCAGTTTTTTTCTGTAGACATATATTGTGTTAATTGATGACGCACATTGTATCGATTCACCCTAACATATATTGAACGTAAAGGGCCTGTTTCCGTGCTTCGTATTTCTTTAGATCTTCATTTTCTTCTTTCGTCTATTTTGTTCGATGCGTGTAAGTCCGCGCGGCAGAAATTGAAAGACCGCTTAAGAAGACTGCAGAAAGAGCAAGCAATACATTTTTGGTTGGTTGGTAAAAACTTTTTCATAGAGTGCCCTGCAGATTGATGACCCGTGCTCAGGTCTCGATAACATTTTTACTTACGAAACTGATCTAGAGATAAGCGTAAGCGAATAGGATCACGCTCGCTCAGTAACTAACTGAATTAATATCAGGGGCTTTTACGTGCCAGAACCGCGATATGATTATGAGGCAAGCCGTAGCGGAGGGCTCCGGAAAATTCCACCATCGGGTGTGCTTTAACGTGCACACAAGCGCAGTATACACAGCTAGGGCCTCTATCCATTTCGCCCCCCACCGAAATTCGACCGCCGTGGCCGGAATCGAACCCGGCGACATTCGGGTCAGCAGCCGAGCACCGTAACCACTCATTCCACCGCGGTGGACTCACGTGTTCAGTAGCGCGTGTAATTAAGTATTCGGGCGCGAATGACAGGCATTTGGAAAGCATTCACGGAGACGAATGCCGGTTATTTTCCCCAATACGCTCGGAATATAAATCCGCTCGGACGGCATCGTCTTCGCATCTCATTCCAATATTTTTTTATTTCTATTCACATATTTCCGCACGAGCAGTTGACGGACAGCTCAGATGAAGAGGTTGCGAACAATCCATTTATCGAGCAAACACGCCAAGCAAACAAAGAATAGCTGCAGCGCAGCGGGGTGGCCGGTCGGCGTCCTTTCGAATTGTGTGCGGCGGCCTTCGGGCCGACCTTACCCCGACACGCGGCGTCGATCGCTCGATTCGCTTCGATCGGTGGATGTATACCGCGCGCGAGAAATCACTGCCCACCCGACCGCTTGAAGTTGCGCCGAGCTGTACAACAACTTCGTGACGTGGCGCGAATGTTTAGGCACCCGGAATTTGTGAACAAGGAAAAACGGTGCTCTCACATACGTCGCATTGAGTATTGCGCACATAAAACAGGACCTGTTCACGGCTTCTTTTAGACATATCCATATATAAATAGGCTCATTCACGGTGGAGGGATCTTAATCACATCCTGGTTGAAGGCTGGCTATATGCAGGAAACCAGACGAGAAATGTCCGGTTTCCTGGCTATATGTAACAGTTTAAGCGGGACCAGATTAAGAGTGCATGCGTAAGAGAAGCGCGGACCCACACGGTTTGCTCACCTTCAAGGATCACCGAATAGGTATTGGAAAACGTGGCACACGGAGCACATGCGCTTGCGCATACTATTTCCATAATTCGTCTCAACAAACCCTTCTGCGTATCTCAGTAATCTATAGCGTATAGTTGAGCCCTCTATAATTTTGCCCATTTCATTGTGGTATTTGTTATACATTTGTTCTTACGTTTTTTTTTTTTTTTTTTCATTTTGGTTTCTTCGTGGAACCGGACGGAATGATAAAGGGTGACTGTTTCACAGACAATGTTAGTGTGCCATACCTGGACGGTGCTGTTGTCGTGACCTCTGTAGTGTTGTCACGGATTCTTCTTCTCTTTCATTCTTCCATGAGTGCACTCAACTCACACTCACTCACTCATTTGAACGTGGTGAGTTGAGTATGAGTGAGTACTCATGAGTGTGAGTGGACGTGAGTGTGAACGTGAGTGAGTACTCATGAGTGTGAGTGGAGGTGAGTGTGAACGTGAGTGAGTACTCATGAGTGTGAGTGGACGTGAGTGTGAACGTGAGTGAGTGCGAAGGCTGAAAAAAATGTGGTGAGTGAGTTTGAGTGAGTACTCCCTTAAAGTGCCGACCTATGATTCTTTTACACCACCTTTACCCTTTCCAAGTACAGGTTAGCAAACCGGATCCAGACTTCCTCTAGTTAACCTCCCTGTCTTTCCTTTATCTTTGTGTCTCTCTCGTATTACCAGCTAGCATTTGTATAAAAATGAAAGCACAGCGAAAAAAGCCGGGACGCAAGAGGCAAGAAGACTACCAACTCACTACGACTGATTTTATTATGAAAGAATTGTAGGAAATATACAGAGCGTACGTCACAAGCGCGCCTGCGCACACATCGAAAAGCTGATCATTCAAAGATGTATTGCATATTGCGGTGAAGCAATTGAAATTGACACTCCCGCAAACGCACTGACGTCTGGCTGACGCAATATGCGCCCTTCATTTTCATGTGGAACGCCTTCAACTGCTCTTGTGCGATCGTTTACCTGCTGCGTCCCAGCGCCTTCAATCCAGCAAACAAAGGCACGCATCCACACACTGCACAGTGCGCAGGAAGATGCGCGCCCTTCATTAATGAGCGTCAACTCATGCTCACGGGCCCGTTAGTTGATACACCTGCCCGTTTGGTCGATGTATGATTTACCGCAGCTGAACGGCAATTCATACACAAACCCCCACCGCACAATCCACGTAACGCCTAGTATGCTTGATTAAACGATTTGTGTTCTTTTTAACCTCACCGGGGATATGCGCACACAGCTTCGACAGCTTGCGCGGCGCCGAAAAAGACGATCGGCACGTGGTGCCTATAGTCGCCACTTTCTTGAGGTTATGCATGCGATGTAGGGGATCACTTCAGGCCTCGTGTCGTTCTTGTGTGGGGTTTTTCTTCTGTACTTATTTTGTTGCCAGCTCCCTGTGTCCTTTCCACGCGCAATACTCATTCGGAGCCCTCTGTGTCAAGCAACTAAATAAAGAAATAAGGAATAAATATTTCTGAGAAGCGCCAAATATTCTTGGAAGCAAACGCAAGCGTCTGCGCAATGCGCACGGGACTATAACCTCAACTAATGCTCTTAATTTCTGGTGTGAGGGCAAAGTCAAACTTAGGGAAAAACACAAGGCAATACAAACGCGGTATTACCTTCGTGCGGTGTCTTATATTGCGCTATTAGCGCGAACATGGAGACCATACAGGCGAGTTATACGCTGCTACTAAGAACGCAGAACGCATTAGCGACTTGTGACTCGGGTATACCGCCAGTATGAGCTCACATTTTCCGCGCCTTTGTTTTGGCACGTAATGTCTCTCGTCGCACGGCTTATCTGGCCATCACCGCTTCCGAGCATGTCCTTGCGAGAGGCTTAAAGTTTGGCATGCATCCCTAAAATTACGCATGGCGTCGTTAATCAAAACTGACGGCTGTTTTTCTGTGTTTTTTTTTCTCTTTCTTAACCAGAGTTGATGGCCAGTGTGATGAAGTCATGTTTTAAAGCCATATGCTAAGCAGGTATAATGGTTAGAGTAGGCATGCTCTGACTGCTAATGGAGACTTTTACGTATTATTTAAACAAGGAAAGTCATTTCCTGCAGCGTTTCGCGTACGATTCAGTGCCTGACACATATGACGTATTTATTTATTTATTTATTTATTTGTTTGTTTGTTTGTTTGTTTGTTTGTTTGTTTGTTTGTTTGTTTGTTTGTTTGTTTGTTTGTTTGTAGGTATTATGATTTGGTACCAGATCTTAGCAGGCTGGGTATCCTTGAAAACGTTCAAGCATTTAATCACATACAAGTTCATATCAGTTGGAAGCATTCTTCAAACATTTGTAAATAATTCTATAAACACTGGTAGTGAACACATTAAAATATACAAACACAAATTCATAACATTTCTAGGCATTTTTCAAACAGTGCTAAGGACTTTTGGGCAACAATTTCGGTATTAAGATTATTCCAGTCCGTTATTGTCCTCTAACCTATGACGAGCAAGTGTGCACAACGCCTAAACTGTGCATTCGGTTCTGTAAGGCCTATATCCGAACTTACATACCTGGAGTACTATGTAAAAAAGTATACATATAATTAGAACTTTAACTGACTGATTGCTGGGGTTTTACGTCCCAAACCCATGACATCACTTTGAGGCATGCGGTAATGGACAACTCAGGATTAAGTTCCTCAGCGGGCACCTAATCCTGGGGTTCCTCAGCGGGAACCTAATCTAAGCGTACACAGCTGTTCGCGCATTTCGATCCCATCGAAATGCGCCCTCCGCTGGCGTCTATCGAACCCGCGCCTTCGAGTTTAGCAGCGCGGCACTTTACCCGTTAAGCTGCCTCGGCGCGTTCGTGTAGAATTACAAGTACAAATTCTAAGGAATATAGAAGCTGCAAGAGATGAAAGGTCGTTGAACATGTAATGTCGCTGGAGACAATGTTTGGACAAGTGTACTTGTCTTCGTGGGGGGCAGTATGCAATTATTAAGCGACGCTTTTATGAGTTACAAACTTCGGTGGCGGCGGTGGCATCGCTTTGCAATATAAGCTGGCAAGCCGACGACTCAGAGAGTATCAATTTTGGGAAAAGGCGCGTACAAATACGCATGCGACCGGCTTTCGAGGGCCTTATTCGCGTACACCCACATTTCTGGACTTTTTCGGGCGCTGGGTCACACCTATGCGACGCCACCTTGTAAGGCTTAAAATCTTAGCTTGAAGTAGGCATGATTTGGGCTGCGGTGTACTGTCATGGAAGAGCTTATATATGCAGCTGCCTCTACCAAGGTAAAGTCCTAAGCGCCAGTGCCGATCCAGTCATTAGTGTTTAAAAAAGATTGGGACAATAGACACAACTATCTGCTCGATTGTAAGGGAGAACAATATGCTTACCCAACATTATTGGTGAATGGACCGCTGAGTTTTGACACGCAGACGTTGGCGTATACGGTGACAAGTGCTCTAAGACCGTGCATTTGGTGCACGTTAAACAACTCTAGAAGGGCAAATTATTTCGTATTACTATGTATTACGGCGCACCTTATGCTGGATTGTTATTTCATCTCGTAAAACTCAAGGATTTCTTTATCAAAATGTGTAGCCACGAGCGGGTGTACTTAAAAGCGAGCGATGTGTGAGAACACTAGTTCAGTTATATTTAGCATCACGTAAAATAACCACAGGTGGTTGAAATTTATCCGTAGTATCCACGCTGTAGGACAAATAGTTTAGGTATGGACACACTACCCCACGGCGCGTCTAGATAATGTTCGGCGCTTACGGTCCCTCAGGCACCCACTTCGCAGCGCATCTCGAGGCGCGCTAACTGAGCGTTCGCTGCATCTTTACGGCGTTCGCGTGGCTGAACAAACCATATAAACCGTGGCGTTCCCGTTACTGAAAAATTTGTTTTCGAAAATCTCCTTTCGCGTCACCAAGCCAAAAGTCGCGTGGCTGCTTTTGAACCTCGTGTCTCCAGACATGCAAGCTGCGCGTTTACATTGTCTTTGTGGCGTTCGAGCGCCTCAAAAAAAGAAAGAAAGAAAGAAAGAAAGAAAGAAAGAAAGAAAGAAAGAAAGAAAGAAAGAAAGAAAGAAAGAAAGAAAGAAAGAAAGAAAGAAAGAAAGAAAGAAAGAGGAAGTTCGGCAGCATGTCACACACTCTGTAACACTTTAAGACGAAGGCCTGCGGCACACTTGGTAATACGATCGGGTACCTGACTTCAAGACATACCGAGCGGCAGCGTGAAAGACATAGATTAAATTTAGGAAAGGAGTGTGAACTTAAGGGCTCGTTTGCTTTGTTAAACACATTATTAATGAGAACTAACAGACAATGATGCCAAGGAAAGTATAGGGGACTTTATTAGAAGTAATTGTAATGTAAATGTGAAGAAAGAGAAGTGGACGAAAAGATAACATGCCACCGGCAGGAATCCGAACCTGCGACCTTCGAATAACGCGTCCGATGCTCTACCACTGAGCTACGGTGGCTGTCATCCCCCCGTCCACTTTATAGGGTATATATGTTCATTAAACGTGGGAGCATCAGTCAGCGCCGCCTGTTGCCATTACGGCGAGTGTGAAACACTCTTTTTGCCAGTAGGCGTCACGTAGCACGTGCACCGTAGCTCAGTGGTAGAGCATCGGACGCGTTATTCGAAGGTCGCAGGTTCGGATCCTGCCGGTGGCATGTTATCTTTTCGTCCACTTCTCTTTCTTCACATTTACATTACAATTACTTCTAATAAAGTCCCCTATACTTTCCTTGGCATCATTGTCTGTTAGTTCTCATTAATAGATTAAATTTGACGTTCTCAGCTGATTGCATTGGCCCTCAACCGTCTGACCAAGCGATGATGCCGTTTGATGACGTCATCATGTGCGGTCATTATGGCGTCGCAAGTTTAGGTGATCTGTGATACCAATATTACGTCATCAGGGACATAGGTAACGTGGGCTTTCGTCCCATTTCATTCGCCTGTCGCATTTCGCTCAAGCAATGAAAAGCGAAAACTTCACGATAGATTTTACATCACGTCACATTGCCTTGTTTGGACAAAAGTTATTTACACGAATGATAAATAAATAAATAAATAAAGTCACAGTTTTACCGCAAGTGTGAAGCGATAGCAACAATGCGATAACAATGAATGCGATAGCAACATTGTAATGTAATGTTATACGAAGTGAGGCTGGCAGCTAGCTTTTTTGGATGCGATCTCACGCAACTCTACAAAACGCTGGTGTAAGAGAATACGGCCGCTCCTGGCGCACTTTTCGCACCGTCTCTTCGCGTTGAGAGCGGAGCAGGTAGCAGGGTATACGAGACGCCCGCTGACGGCTGCAGAGATAGTCAGACAGTGCGCGCGCCAGCGACGACCGCGCTCGTAAAATCAAAGGTCGCAGTTGCTAGTCGAGGGACCCCTCCCCCCCCTCCGCGTCTTTTCATGCTCGTTGAAGACAAGCGGGGCGTTTCCTCTGTGCTTGAGCATTCGACGGCTGGTCTAAAAGGTCGGGGGGGATGCGCTCTCCTAGCGACGGCGATGGGCCGGCTTGTTTGATCTCTGCTTCAGCCGCTTTCGTCGCCCCCCGCTCGCGCGCTATTACCCGCGGGTAGAACGTACGATGCGGGGGGGGGGGGGGGGATCTTATCAATTTGGACTTTATCCCTTTCCGACCCAGCGACCAGTATACTGGACATAACGAAAAAAGCGGTGCAGAAAAGCAAGCAAAACTACAATCTGAACTGAAACCACTTTGGCAGCTTCTGTAAGAGTCGAGCAACATTTCTTTAAATGTAGTCACTCCTTCAGCCCCATTTTCTGATGGGGGGCGCCTCAGAGTAGTGGCTTCATCCACGCGGAAACATGCGTGCACGATGCGGTCAAGTGTACAAAATTATTTTGGGAGCTCTCTTCGCGCAATTCAAATAATTAAAATCGTGCGTGCTGTCCTATGTCTGCTTGATACATTGTTGCAAAAAGGTAGCGTTTGTAATCAGAAGTTTGCTGGCAATGCGAGAATGTAATCATGTCCAGTATGCTGGACACCAGGATGCTATTGGCGCACATCGTGCTAAACATGGAGCGGAAAAAAGGAAATAAAGGGGCAGCGTCACATGACAATCTTGAAGGCCAGCCATAGAAAATGAAACTGGGGCATGCTGGGAATCTAACAAGGGCATGGAGCACGAGGAGGGAGCGTCGTCCGATGATGTTGACTTCTGGACGCTAGGCGCGCTCCCTCCTAGGTTTTTTCCGCCTTCGTGGTGCTGAACGCTATGTGTGACAGCCAACCATGAGAAACCTTTTCTTGGGTCAAAACGAACCGTTTTTGTGTTTTAGATGATTGACCTTCTCACAGGGCCAAAAGCAACTCTTTCAAGGAAGATAGCACTATGTGTGTACCCATATGCGCAACAAACTAATCCTAGTGTCCAGTATACTGGACATGGTTCTCCTGAGAAAACCATTGTACTTACAGTCTTCTTTATTTATTTGCATGCTTTTCAATGGCCTCTTAGCTAGAAAAGAACATTAAAAAATTTTTTTCTACCCTAGAAAAAGTTCGGGTCGGAAAGGGTTATACACGACATGATGCCGACGGCGCCGCGACGGCGACGGCAACGGCGACGGCAAAAACCCGTTGAGACTGTCCATATAATAGCTATCGCAATAAAATAAACTCACAGCGTCCCTTGGGCGTTCACCCACGGGACGGTCGCCGCCGACGGTTAAAGTTCCCGTTTGATGACGCATCTATGGCTTTCGCCTCAATAAGTGCAGGGGTTTTACGTCCAGGCTCTGCGGGCGTGCCTGGATAGTCAAGCGGTTAAGACGCTCGCCTTGAAATCTGGGGGTACACGGGTTCGAATATAGCCTCGCGAAGAATGTTTCGCTCTAGAACGTCTATCTTTCTCTATATTCATTTCTCTTTCTTTCTCTCTCAATCTCTGTGTGTACTCGTTGTCTCGACCATCAGAGTTATTGCATCCCGCACCGGAGAGATCGGAGCACGTGTACTGGGAGTGAATCAGAAGACGACGACGACGATGATGAAGAGGAAGACGAAAAGAGCGCGTGCCGGTTTAGCGGCGGCGCGTTACGTCGCACCATGCAGCTGCGCCCGCACGCATGTGTTGTGGGAGTGACGTCATCGCTCGGTGAGGCTTTCCCAGACCATGGACTACATCTTACACTCGGCTTAAACAGCTTTGCTGTTAAAGAGCGCTGTAAAGGCCGCATAAGTGTTCCTGTTTCAATCTCAAAAGCAGCAGCTTCTGGAAGACTGTTCCAGACTTCGGAAAGGCGTTATCTTTAGTCAATCGATGTTTTACTTTATCGATATTCCCAATGCTGACAGTGACACCGCGTGACATAACGTCCACGACTAACCCTTTAAAACTAACTCGCCAAGAATGACAGAGCACCTTTCACAGAAGAAAGTCTAGAGATATAGAAACGTCGGCAAGCCTATGTGAGGTGCTTTATGCCTGTCCGTGCAACCTCTAAAGCACAATGCTGTACATGGTAATCAGTCGCTCTGCTCAAGCCTAAATAACTTAAGACGTAGCGACGCCTTCTCTTGCGGCCACGTCGTGCAAGGGAGAGCTAGTGGGTCGACCTTGAGTAGCAGGAAGAGGCTCGTTGCGTGGCTCGCGTAGCTGACACCCTCGGCGTCGCGTGCGACCGCTGCTCGATGAGCGGCGGCGATAGGGGGCGAACCGAGACTCGACGGCTTGGTGTCCGATTTAGCTGTGCGTAGGCAAACGGGGGCTAAAAATAAATGGGCCGCGCCGAACGACGCCGCCAAAGACTGCCTGCCTTGCCGCGCTCGGAGTTTCGTGCGAGCCATCGTCGCTACCGAGCGTCGGTCACGCTCGCCTGTCCTGTGAGAGATGTCACAGAAATGGAGCGTGTTTTGAATACTTCGAAACTGATTGCGCTGAAAAAGAGTTGGTTCGTTTATCAAAAAAAAAAAAATCATCGATGATTACGATACTGCCTAATGCGAATTCTGAGCGCAGTTTCGTTTTGGGGCAAGGTCGACTGTGTTTGAAGTTTTGGCTTTCCGCAAGGTATCGACTACGCCATAAATCATAATTTACGTGAAGTATGACAGCACCCTCTACGCCATTATTCGCCTTTCTGCGGATACGCGAGGTACCAGCTAGACATCTGTAAGGAATTATGTGCACTTTGTTGATGCTGCATGTGGCTGATTACGATGAAAAATTATCGCTGAGCACTTTGCAGTGGGTGAGAAGTATTAAACCACACGCTCGTTGTGCAGTTAGCATTGTGTGATTCCCAGCTATTATTTTACTCTTCTGCCGCGCTATATTACATAGGTTAACGCGATTCCTTGCCCCACATGACGCCTGTATAGGGTCTCCTTGGAAATGAGTTTCGAGCACAAGCGTGGCTCTGTTTCTTGTGTATTGTAATATAATTATCTTGCCCTCGTGCGTGTGACGTCCAACCGGAAATAAAAGAAAAATTAAAAAAAAACAGCGTGGCTCTGTGGTAGAATACTCGACTGCCACGCAGAGGGCCCCGGTTAAAAACCCATCCGAACCTGGGTAATTTTTGTCGTTTATTTTTTTTAATTTCTATCATTTACTTTTTCATGTCTATCGGTTACGCCACTGGCGGCAACGGCGACAGCGACGCCGCCCCATCGCAGGAACGGGCACCTAAGAGGTGCGTTCCAAAAAAAAAAAAGCCGGCAGATCCCACGCACTGTGGGAATCGATGTAATGCGAAGCAGCCAGGAAGGAGCAAATCATGCTTTACATAATTTGCATGTCATGTTTTACATGTTAGGCCCTGTAATTTATGTTCGTCATACAGTCACGTCGCGCAATACCAATTTTGGTGTATATCAAGCTAGCGAACTGGACGCAAGCGCACCATGAGCGTGGCATGTAAATGGCGTTGTAAATGACATGCACGCCAAGATTTTCATGTTAGCACCTGCCACTTATGTTCGTTATACAGTCATGTTACTCAATACCAAATTTGGTGTATATCAAGCTAACGAAACGGCCGCGAGCGCGCCATGAGCGTGGAATGCAAGTCATGTCGCTCATGACATGTCATGATTTCTATATTACCACGGGTCATTTATATTCGTCATACAGTTGTGTCACTCAATACCAAATTTGGTGTATATCAAGCTAACGAAACGGCCGCGAGCGCGCCATGAGCGTGGAATGCAAGTCATGTCGCTCATGACATGTCATGATTTCTATATTACCACTTATCATTTATGTTCGTCATACAGTCATGTCACTCAATACCAAATTTGGTGTATATCAAGCTAACGAAACGGCCGCGAGCGCGCCATGATCGTGGAATGCAAGTCATGTCGCTCATGACATGTCATGATTTTCATATTACCACTTGTGATTTATGTTCGTCATAGAGTCATGCCACCCAATACCAAATTTGGTGTATATCAAGCTAACGAAACGGCCGCGAGCGCGCCATGAGCGTGGAATGCAAGTCATGTCGCTCATGACATGTCATGATTTCTATATTATCACTTATCATTTATGTTCGTCATACAGTTGTGTCACTCAATACCAAATTTGGTGTATATCAAGCTAACGAAACGGCCGCGAGCGCGCCATGAGCGTGGAATGCAAGTCATGTCGCTCATGACATGTCATGATTTCCATATTACCACTTGTCATTTATGTTCGTCAAACAGTCATGTCACTCAATACCAAATTTGGTGTATATCAAGCTAACGAAACGGCCGCGAGCGCGCCATGAGCGTGGAATGCAAGTCATGTCGCTCATGACATGTCATTATTTCCATATTACCACTTGTGATTTATGTTCGTCATACAGTTGTGTCACTCAATACCAAATTTGGTGTATATCAAGCTAACGAAACGGCCGCGAGCGCGCCATGAGCGTGGAATGCAAGTCATGTCGCTCATGACATGTCATTATTTCCATATTACCACTTGTGATTTATGTTCGTCATACAGTCATGCCACCCAATACCAAATTTGGTGTATCTCAAGCTAACGAAACGGCCGCGAGCGCGCCATGATCGTGGAATGCAAGTCATGTCGCTCATGACATGTCATGATTTCTATATTATAACTTATCATTTATGTTCGTCATACAGTTGTGTCACTCAATACCAAATTTGGTGTATATCAAGCTAACGAAACGGCCGCGAGCGCGCCATGAGCGTGGAATGCAAGTCATGTGGCTCATGACATGTCATGATTTCTATATTATCACTTATCATTTATGTTCGTCATACAGTTGTGTCACTCAATACCAAATTTGGTGTATATCAAGCTAACGAAACGGCCGCGAGCGCGCCATGAGCGTGGAATGCAAGTCATGTCGCTCATGACATGTCATGATTTCTATATTATCACTTATCATTTATGTTCGTCATACAGTTGTGTCACTCAATACCAAATTTGGTGTATATCAAGCTAACGAAACGGCCGCGAGCGCGCCATGAGCGTGGAATGCAAGTCATGTCGCTCATGACATGTCATGATTTTCATATTACCACTTGTGATTTATGTTCGTCATAGAGTCATGCCACCCAATACCAAATTTGGTGTATATCAAGCTAACGAAACGGCCGCGAGCGCGCCATGAGCGTGGAATGCAAGTCATGTCGCTCATGACATGTCATGATTTCTATATTATCACTTATCATTTATGTTCGTCATACAGTTGTGTCACTCAATACCAAATTTGGTGTATATCAAGCTAACGAAACGGCCGCGAGCGCGCCATGAGCGTGGAATGCAAGTCATGTCGCTCATGACATGTCATTATTTCCATATTACCACTTGTGATTTATGTTCGTCATACAGTCATGCCACCCAATACCAAATTTGGTGTATATCAAGCTAACGAAACGGCCGCGAGCGCGCCATGAGCGTGGAATGCAAGTCATGTCGCTCATGACATGTCATGATTTCTATATTATCACTTATCATTTATGTTCGTCATACAGTTGTGTCACTCAATACCAAATTTGGTGTATATCAAGCTAACGAAACGGCCGCGAGCGCGCCATGAGCGGGGAATGCAAGTCATGTCGCTCATGACATGTCATGATTTCCATGTTACCACGTGTCATTTATGTTCGTCATACAGTCACGCCACTCAATACCAAGTTTGGTGTATATCAAGCTACCGAAACGGCCGCGAGCGCGCCATGAGCGTGGAATGCAAGTCATGTCGCTCATGACATGTCATGATTTCCATATTACCACTTGTCATTTATGTTCGTCATACAGTCATGTCACTCAATACCAAATTTGGTGTATCTCAAGCTAACGAAACGGCCGCGAGCGCGCCATGAGCGTGGCATGTAAATCATACTTTTCATGACAAGTTAGTCATGATTTTCATGATATGACCAGCCATTTATGTTCGTCATACGGTCATGTTATGCCATACCAAATTTGGTAGAAATCCCATTAACGATACGGCCAGGAGAGCACAAAGTCGTAGGCGGCTAGATTAGATAGATAGATAGATAGATAGATAGATAGATAGATAGATAGATAGATAGATAGATAGATAGATAGATAGATAGATAGATAGATAGATAGATAGATAGATACGCTCAAGGTCGCCGAAGTTCGCTAAGAAATGCTTCGCATTTAAAAAAAGCAGGCCATCAGGGGAAGATGGAAGCGTGAGATGAAAATCGAAAGATGAAGATTGAACACGGAGTGTCACTGTTGCCAACATGTCGGCGTTGTTTTGATAACTATGAATTGCGTGGCGCTTTTATAACTATTGACCGGCATAATTATTTAACGCCGTTTTGTTACCATTTTTTGTACTTATAAACATGTAACTTTTCGTCAGAAGGTCCCCTTTCAGCCGTGGGCTATGGGACCTCCTCCTGTATATTCTACCGCCATTGTGTTTGCATCTTTGGTACGAATAAAAAGAAAGTGTTTGATTGATTGATTGATTGATTGATTGATTGATTGATTGATTGATTGATTGATTGATTGATTGATTGATTGAACTAGTCCTGTCATCTTCAAGACTGCAGTTGCACCCTTGCATAAGACAAGGCCGCTTATGGAAACGTCGTTGCCAGCGGCGCCCCATCTTCAAACTTCGTCTTTCGGTGGCTTTATGTGGTTTATAACGTTCCAAAGTGTCTCAGGCCGTGAGAGGCGCCGTAGGGGAGGGCTCCGGATAATATCGACCACTTGGGACTGTTTGACCTGCACTTACATCGCGCTGTACACGCGCCTCCAGCGTTTCGCCTCCATCGAAATGCCGTACCGCCGCGGCCGTGACCGAACGCGCGTCTTTCGGGTTCAGCAGCCGAGCACTGTAACCCCCGAGTCAACGCGGTCGTTGATACGTAGTGGGGCTTAACAACCTCAGTCTACACACTCTTGTATATGATAGGTGTTGTGGTACTTGCAGAACTCTGGATTAACTTCAACAGCGCTCTTTTCTACTCTGTCCCATTATTTTCCAATGTTATAGCGCTGTTACATTCACCATCATACACCCAGACCAACTAGCCCAAGCTTCTACACTTGCAACTTCAACTAAATGGGATTATTTCATGTGCACACAAAGCAAAGCACTCGAAGATTTGGGATATCTCTTACAACAACGATATCCGGGATCGAATTCGAGGCATCTTTCTCAAGCTATAGTTCAACAACACTATTTGTCGCAATAGCGAATTTGCTATTTGAACAGTTTGAAAAGAAAACATTGTGAGGTTTTAGAAACTATAACATCCATCTTGTTGTGGGGTAGGCCATGGTCTGCTAACTGCGCGGTAATTTACAACTAATGACTGCTTTTTAAAGACGATAGCCTTTCTTGGGATACCTCAACGCAGAAATTTCGGTTTGCCTGTCTTTCCATCTGTCTGTCTGTCACGCGATTCAGCCACCCGGCCAAAGTTTAAACACTGGCTGAACGCCCAGCCATCTTGCACAAGCGGCTGCGTTCATACTTGTGAACATTGTCGATCAAAAAGCAAATGTTACGTATATCTGAGGCGCAACATCAATACGTAAGTATTAGGTGGTGTGTTCCTTTAATAGAAAATACATAGATACGTAATTCTAAAGACCCTAGTGTTTCTTAGGCTGCGCTGAATATGCGACACTATGCACGAAAAAGCCTGGCAGTGGCCCTGGGTTCTGCAGAAGCTCATGTTTCCCGATGCCACTGCCAGATGGCGTCCATATTTACTTTTGTAACGTACATTTTGACGTCCACGAGGGTCTCCGTCGCAAAATGCGGCTGCCCCAACCGCTGGCGAACCCGCAACATCGAGCTCCTAAATGAGACGCTGAGCTGCCGCAGCGGGTGGTTCGTAATTCGAATTTCGTCGAATATGCGCGCGCTTGCCATAAACAAGAAAGGCGTCGAAGCACGGAGTTGCATGCGATATGATCTACAATACGTCGTGCGTGGAAAAATATGGGAGGCGCGTGCGTGACATTGTAGCGGCCATACGATGCCTCGAGCTTGGCACAAACGGCCACGCTTCACTGATCAGTTCGAAGGCAACGTAAACAAAAAAAAAAAAAAAAAGAAGGGCAACAAATTCAGTCCTCTCTACCAAGCGTGACACGTGACGCCGGCGAGTGTAGCGGAGAACGTCGCAGGCGGCCTTGACACTGCTCCGCTTGCCCGCCGCTTCGGCTTGGCTAATCAAAAAACACAATGGGAACGAGCTCGAGCTGTTTGAACCTGCTACAGCCTTCGTGGCCTGTAGCGAGAGGTTTCGTAGCGGGGAGCCGCCGCGTTGACCTTCGCATGGTCGCTCGGTCGTCGCCGTTCGCTGGTGCCATTGTCATTTCGGTCACGTGGGATTCCAATGCCGTCGGGGGCGCCCTTTTACCGTTCGGAACCACTGTCCTCGACGTTAAATTTGTATCGCTTCCATTTTGCTTCCCCTTTTTAATGTCCGGTTTTGTTGCGTTCTTGACACGTAGGATACGCCGAAACAAAAGGTAAGATTGAGGCTGTGTTACTGTAGAAACACAGTAATAGCGCAGTGCACTATGAGAAATGAAGGGTGTGTTATTATTATTATTTTTTTTACTTATTTGTCGCTGGGTAATTGTGCCTCAAACGTACGCGGCTCACATAAGTGAAGCAGTAACGCTTTCGTTTTGACAACCCGCCGCGGTAGCTCAGCGGGCAAGGTGTCGCTCTGCTGATATCGAGGGTGCGGGTTGGATTCCCAGCTGTGGCTCTCGCATTTAGATAGGGTCGAACAGGGCGAATACACCGTGTATCTTGATTAACGTGCACGATAAAAAACCCCAAGGTCGTCGAAGAATGCATCCGGTGTCCCTCACTGCGGCAAGTCTCCATAATCATATCGTCGTATTGGCACGTGAAAGTGAGGTGAATATTATTATTATTATTATTATTATTATTATTATTATTATTATTATTATTATTATTATTATTATTATTATTATTATTATTATTATTATAGATACCTTCGGTCTTTCCATAAGCATTGTATTTCTTTCTCTTTGTACATATGTTTCTTCCTACGCGAGGTTCGCCCGACTCGGTGGAACAGTGGCTACGGTGCTCGGCTGCTGACCCGAAGGTCGCGGGTTCGATCCCGGCCCCGGCGGTCACATTTCGATGGAGACGAAATGGCAGAGGCCTGTGTACTGTGCGATGTCAATGCACGTTAAAGAACACTATAGATGGTCAAAATTTCCGGAGCCCTGCACCACGGCGTCTCTCATAATCATATCGTGGTTTTGGGACGTAAAACCCCAGATATTATTATTATTATTCTACGTGAGGTTCAAACGGTAACAAAAGCTTACGCGTGACACAAATTTCGTAAAATACAAAGAAAAAAAAAGGGGGGAGGGGGGGAATAGGCTGAATGTCCGTGCGTCCTGTGCATTCGTCCCTCACAAAGCAGTACAACGACATTGACGGCGCGTAGAAGTATTTATGGCCGAAAATCAGGATTTCCAGCTGCGGAAATATCTCGATTTCTTTTTTTTTCTTTTTTTTTCTTTTCTGTAGACCCCGCTCTCCAGGAACATTTGACGCTAATAAAGACTCCCAGCTATGAGAAAATTATGCAGCCTTTGTTGGGCACGCGCTTGAAAGGTGACACTTGCGATCACGTGATTAGCCCTGTTCCCATGCACAGCCATTTTCCAAGTACAGGGTAGCCAACCGGAGATTTTTCGTTGGTGAACCTCCCTGTTTTTGTTTTATCCCCCCTCTCTCTCTCCCTTTCTCTCCGTCACTTCGTAGTCTTCGACGGTGAAACGGATCGAGTTATCGCTCTCTGGAAATTTCTGCGCACTCAGCTTTGGTACGAGGCACGACACGTGGATGGGCGAATAACTTTATTTTGGTCGTTCGGGTGGATGGATGGAAAAAAACTTTATTGAGGTCCCTTCCGAACGCGCTTAGAGCACGTAGAGGGCCGCTCCCACGTCAGAACAGAAAGACCAACTTTCTGTGCTGCGTCGCGGGCCCGTTGGCAAGTTCACAGCTGTCCTTTGAGTCCGGGTATGGTAATAGCAGCCTCCCATTTGCAAGGCGTGATGACATCGCCGCCGCGTAACGCGGGGCACCGCTAGAGCGTATGTTCTAATTTCGCTATATCCTCGCATAATGAACATGCATTAGTCGGCCGGATTCAGATGCCTATAAAAAATAAGGGCCGGGCCTATCGCTATGAACCGTGACTTAAGGGTACACCAAAGTTGAATCTTCCTAACAAAATTGTACTATCGTTAATTTCGCTCTTGTATAAATGACTTTCACAATAGTAAAAAGGAAGGACAAAGTTTGCTTTTTAATAGGGTGAACTTGTCGGCTAATTGGTTTAACATTTCCAATGAGGAAACAGCGCGGTAAAAACACGAAGACGAAGCAAGGACCGTGTGTGTTGCTCGTTCCTTGCTTCGTCTTCGTGTTTTTTTTACCGCGCTGTTTCCTCATTGGAAATTGCTTTTTAAATTTCGCGCTGAAACCACAACAGCTGAATGACAGTATGACGTCACTGATTTCAGTCTTTTCTTTTCCTGCCCCTATTTGGGCCGCATTGACTCGATAAATTTTCATGGAACTTGCCAGGTGGAGTCTTTGGCCTCCTTTATGCAGCACAGTGTAATTAAGTCTTGCGGATAAATAATCACGCTGTCCCTAGGAAACGCCTTCAAAGTTTGTGACGTCACGTCATGCCGGGCGGGACCTTCAAGGCCGACGCCGCTACGTCGCAGTCTGTATTTCCTTCATGAACGTCTCGGCGAGCGTCTTCTCGCGGCAAAAAGATGGATGATGATGATGATGCAAACATTATTTGTGTCCAGAGAAGACGCAGGGGAGACCCCGCGCCACCCGGCTAGTCCCACGTAGTGGATGCTTTTTTTTTTTTTTTTTTTTTTTTTTTTTTTTTTTTTTTTTTTTTTTTTTATTGTGCAAGGGTAATTGAGCATATGGAAGCGAAGTCGTCTTTTTTTTTTTTTTTCTTTCGCGTCCACTTTCCAACTTCACGACTTTCAATCTGGGGTATTACGTGCCGTAACCACGATATGATTATGAGAGACGCCGTGGTGTAGAGAACCGGAAATTTCGACCATCTGGTGTGCTTTAACGTGCACTGACAACGCACAGTACACGGACCCCTGGCATTTCGCCTCCAGCGAAATGCGACCGCCGCGGCTGGGATCGAACCCGCAACCTTCGGGTCAGCAGCCGAGCACCTTAGCCACAGATCCACCGTGGCGGACAGCCTAGAATTCGACATGGCGCCTATGATGTCGAAACCATTGCTATACCGAAGTGAATTTCGGTATGGTGCAACAGGGAAATAAAATGCTTTTATGTTAAAAGTCGTGTATAAGATATTTTCTTCGCCTCCATCGAAATACGACCGTAGTGGCCGGGATCAAACACGCGACCTGCGAGTCAGCAGCCGAGCACCGTAACCGCTGATTCAGCGCGGCGGACTCGCGACTTTCATTGCATTGTAACTGCGGAAACTCGGCGCAGATAGTGATGAGAAGGACATAGAATTCAATACGAAGCGGTGTCCCTATCAGACAGGCCAGCCTGCATTCGCGAGCCGAGTGGGAAGACTGACTGCCTCTTACGAAAAATCAGTGCTCATACATGCAAGATGTTTCCTCATTTGTTAGTTGGCTGCATCACTAGATAATCAGCTGCAGTTGTTGAGTTCCGTAGTGCGCTGAGATGTTTAGCGTCAGTTTAGCGCTGTTTTTGCACGAAGTTTGGAGGTTGACAAATGGGTAAGATAGAAACGCAGTGCGCGAGCTCGTTTCGGCACATCACTGGTGATTTCTACAAGGGCATCATCAACACCCCACCTACGCCAATTTTTTCGGGGGTGGGGGGTGATTTTGGGGGGCAGGAGCATTCAAAAGAATTGGTGGCTACACCACTCAGGGCCACTTTGTAGGTGCAGCCGACCGGTCCATTTAAAAGCCATAAGCTTGAGATACATCCGCCATTTCTAAAATATAATCTACATTCACAAACACTTACGACCTGCTCCGCTTGAGAAATACATACTAAGACAATGTCCTGTGCAAAGGGTGTTGGGTATAAAACACCCTAATGCTTGTTTTTTTTTTTTTTCATTTTCTCTCTCAATTTTTTTTTTTGTCTTTTTGTATGCCTGTGAATAAAAGACATATAGTTACCCACGTTGGGTGTACAAGGATAAAATACAACAATTAACCGACTTCGCCACTTCACAGCAGTCACCTTTTATGTATTTCCTGAAAAAAAAACGTATAAGCTTCTTTCCAGCAAAACAGGGCGCCCAGAGCTTATTCGAGGCCTATGAACAATTTTGTTTTTGTTTGTTCTGCATCAGTCTATATGCGCGGAAGCATGACTTCCCGGCAAAGAAAATGGTTGAATTGTTAAATCAGCAAGTGCGGTAACTAATTGGGCTTTCACTTCAAAGAGTCCCCTGACTATACTTCGCAGTTATTAGGCTTGCCTCCGTATAACTTTTTTTTTTAATGTCAGAGGTGTACGCGGCCTTAATTAACACGGGCGTCTCGTTTTCTGGTTTGTTTTTATTTTGTTCTTGTTTTTTTCTCATTAATGTGCGTGCGCAAAGATACGCGAGCATATATGCAGACGCAGGCGGACATACGCAAAACACAAATGCTAGGCAAAAACGCGGAACTTCTTGGAAAAGATAACAAGCAACATATTCGACAGCTTCCGGGTTCGCGAGTTAATTACTTGCCGCGATACAGAGGAGGCAGAGGCAGCGCCGCAAAAACATACGCGACATAATATAAGCGTCAGATACGGAGCCTGGACTCTTATCTTTACTTTGTTGTGTTTCTGACAGCGGGTATATACCGCTAAACAAGGGCGTTTCACGATGGAATACCTTATCTATCTTCATTATCACCGCGTGAACTATCTCAAAGGGCTGAAACAAAGTGCAGAGTTACTGCGAACGACTTCAAAGGTGAGCTTCCCGCACATCGAGCGCGCTCGAGCTCTTGGCACGGTTTGATCGAAACAGGGAAGAGACAGGATAGCGGCCATAAATTGGATGGACGCTTGAGCTTCTCCTTCAAGGGCAGATCGCGATAGCGTAATCGGGCCTCGCGCGCATCACCTTCTGAACTGCTGGCCTGCTTCGGTTCTCGGTGCATGCCTCAACCGTGCCGTAAGGAAACGAACGACTGTGCGCGTAACATTGGCTGTTTCGAAGTATCGCTGAATGCCTACCGTAAGCACAGTTGTTAAGTGCCCACTACGCCATAATTATTCCTTTTGCGAATCAGTGAAGGGCCCAAATGCGTCCGTAGGGCAACACGCGAACCTATGCAGTTGTTCACTTCGTTGATGGTTCTGCGGCTGATGATGATTAAATGTGTCTGATCGCTTTGTGAATGGGTGGGCCTTTAAAACACCCACTCGTTGCTCAATTCACATGTTTTGACGCCTGGCGTGATTCTACGCTTCTGCCACGCTATATATGATGCGTTAAGGACTCCTTCCACTTCATGACATTCATATATAGTGTTTTTATCCAAAGCAGTTTCAACAAATATCATGGAACTGTGGTAGAACACCTGCTTGCTACGCAGACGGCCTGGGTTCGATCCTCGCGCGGAACCCGAAAATTTTTAATATTTATTTTATTTGCATCTTTCTCAATTTTTCGGTCACGGACAAGATGATGATTTTTCGCTCACAACCAATGATGCCAACGCCTGAAGCCCACACCAACGCCAACGCCGGAATTTCTGCCACACAAGCTCTTTAAAAGCTCGCGGTAAAAAGTAAAAGCGGGCAGCGCTAGAACAAATACAAAGGACGATATGAAGACAGGACATGTGCTGTACTCACAACTGCGCATGTCCTGTCTTCATCTCGGCCTTTCTATTTGTTCTAGCGCTGCCCCCTTTTGCTTTACCATGAACCCAAACCAACTCGCCCATCTATCCTGTGACTCTCTAACGCTATCGCGTTAAAAAAAACTGATCTGTGAACAACGTGCGGACGTCGCGCCTTCATAAATAAACTTCGCACGCTTATCTCGTTCTTCGAAGGACAAATCCACATAAGTTAAACCACTTAAGTAGTTTAAAGTGTGAGAGAGTAAACCGTGATTGTGAACAGGCTTCAGTTATAAGTGCAAAGGCTCCTTGTTGAAACGTTTTCTTGATTCGCCTGCTGTCCTGCGAAAGTTTATTACATTAGCTTATGTTCGGCTATGTAGGATTCTGATTGTTTTGTTCAGGTGATTTGTTTTTATTGATTCGAATGTTTCTTACGCAAGTTTCCGCTCGAAAACTGATGAGCCGAAAAATCGAGGCCAGTGGAGGCTCTCTGGTCCCGCCGCGGTGGAGCGGTGGTTATGGTGCTCGGCTGCTGACCTGAAGGTCGCGGGCTCGATCCGGCCATGGCGGTCGCATTTCTGTGGAGGCGAAATGGTAGAGGCCCGTGTACTGTGCGGTGTCGGTGCACGTTAATGAACACCAGATGGTGTAAATTTCCTCAGCTCTCTACTACGGCGTCTCTCATAATCATATCGTGGTTCGGGGTCGTAAAACCCCAGATATTATTATTATTTACGTGACAAGCTCTACAATATGTATGTCATCTCTCGTTTGCCGATGTGCCGGGCCTAGTCCTCCAAGCCACTGCCTGGCCTTTGACAGGCCTGCTATCTGTGTGTACTACTTAAGATGACAATAAAGATATTATTATTATTATTATTATTATTATTATTATTATTATTATTATTATTATTATTATTATTATTATTATTATTATTATTAGCGGATGTTCTCTGTTTTAACAGCAACGAGTAAAATACGCGACTACACTTTCGCAAAAGTACGCGGGCATGTGCATCATGATCATTTACATACGTGACGAGTGATTTGCAGGTTAGGTTTACTTCTTGGTAGCGCAGGCTGGACAGTTGTTATGAATTCCTGAAGTTTTGTTACGCGAAGGTAGCTTAAAAAGTTTGTGCTTTCTAACGTATCGTGTGTTGCGCTGTGCCCTTCTCCTCGTGTTATTGCGAAGTGTTCTGTATGGGATGTAAACGAAGGTAATGCATCAGCAGTTTTTGAATTCACCTATAAAGACATCATTCTGAGGGTTAAAATTGGGACAAAGAAGCGCCTAGTGAAGTGATATAGGAAGTAAAAGCTGTCAGATGGAACTATGTCCGAGACAAAAGATGTAGTCGTATATTAATAATTTCCAAAGGAAAGCTTCATTACGAAACCGCGTTGCAGACTTTAAAAGAAGACGAGAGGCTGCTGAATAACACCGGCACTGTGTACTGGTATGCCAACTATAGCGAAGTGATTACCAGTGTTGTCTGCTACCAATTATTGTTCTCCAGTGCTGGCTACGCTTGGCTTAAATTTGGCTTGTCTTGGCCAGTGTTACCTATAGGCCTATTCTATGTTTGTAAACAGGGGTAGGCGCCGTCGACATTATGGGAAAATTATAGCGACGTCCGGCTTGTAAGCTCCGCCCACCGTGTCCGGCGGGAAAGCCTGACTCCGTGCCTCCGCGCCGCCATAACCGCTGGCGCAGCAGGTGCAAAAGCTGCCTCCGAGCACCGCGCGTCGGGGCACCTCTCGCTTGTTTACAAGCGGCGGCTGCAACCGAGGAAGTTGCAGCGGCTGTAAAGGGGACTCTGAAATGAACATATGAGCCATGTTGACGTGGGGCTCTAGCTCTGAGAACCTCATCAGAACGTTAGGTACATTCACGGCGCGAATGCGACTCATTTGCGAAATGTCGCCGTTGCGGCAGTCTAGGTCGCACGTGTACGTTTTAATTTGTCAACTGATGCTAGAACGACCGACCCAGTTCAGCGATTTAAGAGGCTCTTGGGTACGATATGCAAATGCACGGAGTAAAATGCATAGTTACGCGAACCGTTACGGTAAATTCTCGCATATAAGAAATGTGCCGGGAATGTTATTCATGCAAACGAATTGGGCGATCTCGGCGACACTGTCATCCGGGTGACGCTTGCGATAATGCTTCAACTACATGCTATGGATAATGCGGTTACGTACCTGTCAGGTTTGCGGCTCCCTTCGTAGGCTCTATTCGAGACCGCGAAATGCGTACATCTTGTAAACAGACTCGGGAAGTTTCCCGGTCGGGTGCTGTTTTTCTGTGAATTCCGACAGACGTCAAAATCTCGTGAAGCCACCGCAGCCAAAACAGCCCTGCCTGATGATATACTTGTGTCATCGCAGCCGCATACAATCAGGAAAGGCATAGTCGAAGTCATCCTTTCGTTCGCTGCCGCTTTAATGAAACGCAGAAAAAAACATGCTCCGTGACCGAGTGATACCTTTAGTTCACGCGAGTATAACGAAATCCTTTTGACGCACCTAAGAGTTCTGCAGGTGTACCAACAATGGAAAACGTGAAGTATTTCTCGCATATGACAATGCTATCCACAACGATAACGTGCTTTCAGGTAAACGTGCTATGCCTCCACAGAAGGCTTATTCTAAAAAATGCGGTGCGGCACATTACAATGACAAACGCTTGACACAGCTAATCGCTTTTGCTGAGTAAGTCGCTCCAAAACATAACCGATGAGCCGGCGTCGAAGACAAGTTCTCGATCGCGTTTTACAGCTAAAACTGAAAAAAAAAAAAGACTTATTCCATCTTTCCTGTGCTTTCCCGCGTAAATCACCGTGACAGCTCGTCGTTACACCGTTTTTTCTTCTTTACACGACGACAAACAGCGCACGCACCAGCGAAAACACAGCAGCAACTGCGGTAGGCGCAGCGGCTTTTGCCTACCACGCGAAACTAAACGCCCGACGACAGCGCCACCGCATTTTCGTGACGTATGTCCGGTGGAATAGGTCTATACGGTGCTGTCGGTACGTGGTACGAGTAGCGAATGATTCGCACGTACGAATGTGCTCCTTATATGCTCCAGAAAAAAATTCTCCGCAATTTTTCATTAATAAACTCTGAAGTTAGCGATTATGCTAGAAGGCAACAATGGGCTGCAGAAATAAGAACCCTGTAAATGAGATATAAGTAAGGACCTGCATGATATTGTCGTACATATGGCGCAGCCTCGCTTTTTGCGTTATTTCTGTTGGTAGTCGTTGTTCGCTATTATTAGCAGTTTCTCTTTTAAATAGTACTAACAGCAGAATCGGATTTTGGAACATGGTGCAGGCGCCAAAATGGAGTCGTTTCGCGTTCCATTGAGCAAATGGCTCGGGTCGAGTCTTGGGGTATTTCCTCGTTTTATTCCAGGAAGAAAAGAGCCCTGCATGCTGATGCGGCAATTAAAGAGAAAATTGACTGCATGGCAGCGTAATTACAATGCGGCGTCTGAGGCGGGTTTTACAACAAAAGAAAAACGATGAACAAGGCTGGGAAAGCCCTGATTAATGCAATGCCGACCAGACTTACTCGTACGTGAAGCTTACAGCGAACAGGAAGTTGAGTTTGCTGGTGTGGGATTGATCGGGGAAAATAGCAACGCGTATAAGCCCGAACGCAAGAGGAGGTATAATCAGACAAACACAAATGGAGCTTGCCTTCACTCATCCCTTTTCTCTTGCGTTCGTGCATTGCGTGCCCTACAATGTTTCGCGTTTTCCTATAGACGATTTTACGTAAGAGCCACGGGCGCCGCCATCTTGGGCTGTTAAACGAATGTTTTATTATTTTTAAATACCGCGTCATGAAATAATAAGGTCATGAAACGGAATTCACCAACCAGTGGCGTAGCCAGGGGGGGGGGGGGGTTAACCGCCCCCATAATGCTTTCAATTTTGCTTGCGTATATACACTCACACATACAAACGCACGCACGAACATACATAAAGTATGTTCGTGTGTTATGGGGAGTTCAACCCCCCCCCCCGAAAAATTTTTCTGGTTACGCCCCTGGCACCAACCCAACCGTGTTCATGCACATACGTCTACCGTAGCACTGTTAGTTTGTTCTTTAAAGAGACGAAAAGGAAGGATAACAGCTCAATATGGTTGCACCGAAAGGCATCCGTAATGTAGGCTATATAAAGCTTACGCAGCTGTGATGTCATAAATTCTAAGGGCCGCAGTTAAAGCTACGGAAAATGCATCTAAGAAGAAAACGTTTGTAGCGCTGCGATAAGCGTTATAGGTTAGGTGTTTGAGGGGCAAGGTATATGTCGCCGAACAAAACAAGATTACGTTAAGCCTAGAACAACACTAAAACTAGTACCTGGCACAAGATAGGCTAGATAGCGCAATACAGATAGCAGGTACGTTGAAATCGCAGTAATGGAAGCTGGTGTGTAATAAAAAGGAGTCGACGGGGCAGAAACCCTGCCAGAGCAATAAAAATGTAACATTGGCGTATATGGATTGACACAGGGCAACAATACACTGAGAGCAGCCGGGGAAGCCACGTGTGCTACTGCGTACTTAATGGGCGACCCCTGCAACGTTTACTAGGTGCCCGGCTGTATTGTGTGCAGTGGGCATTGATAACCTTTTAGATGCGAAGCATCTTATGCTCGGGGCTATGTCCGTCCCTCCCGCGTCCGTCCCTCCCGCGTCCGTCCCGCGTCCCACGTCCGGCCACTTTTATGAAGTAGGGAAGCACCCACTATGCGAACCAGAACACTGTAGTACAATATAAGGCCGTCAACCACCTCTACAGGTCACCAGAGTCATGGCCGAGAGCACAGAGAGGCTGATTAGCAATGGCTAGGCAGGTGGTGTCTGTCGCCCAGGTTGACCCCATTCCTTCATCTTGCTTGCATGTGTTTGGGGGGTGGGGGGGGCCCGGTCTTAGTCCGTCCCTTCTTCCCGCGTCCCACACCACCACAGTGCATGCGCGTCCCCTCCCCCCTATCTCTCTCCCCCCACTCTCCTACGCTCACCCCCTTTCTCTACTCTAGGAATCCTCTACTCTACGGAGCGGTTCCCGCGTCCCACAGCACATGCGCCTCCCCTCTCTCTCCTCTCCTATGGTTCTCTCCTCTAGGAATCCTCTACGGAGCGGCGCGCACGACAGGTGGTGCGACAGCTGCATATTCCGCTGGGAGCACCACGGTAGTTCCGCGGTATGAAAATGACGGAGCGCGCCTCATTCTCTTTCCTGTGCAGCGCCGCGATGAGGCCCCGGGCCGCGAAACGAGACCTGCGACGTTTCTCCCGCTCAATCTAACCATCTCCCCCGCTGCTTCGCATCCACACATGTTCCCCTTTAGCGGGAGATGGGGAAGTTTTTTACAGCTGCTGCCTGGTACTCGGGATATAAGGCGCAAAGGGGCTCAAGAATCCCAAGCTGTAGCTTAATGTACCAAAGGAGTATGTACGTCTTTTGAATAAGGATGTCTTATGCAATTTCATTTTATGTTACACTGGAGCTGGTTAATTAGTTAATTTTATATTAGCTCTTGTATTGCACCTTCACACATTATAACTTGTTCTGTTATATCGTGGGTTTATATGATCATGAGCTCAATTGTATTTTCTCTAGTAATCAATATTAAATATGTGTATATATGTCTCCTATGTATATTCTGTACTGCCCCTTTTACACAATGCCCCACGAGGGCCCTGTAAGGTACTGTAAATAAAAAATAAATAAATAAATACATAAAAAATAACTCACAGTTGCAGCGCCTGCATTACAAGGGCCATGTGCGTTTATTTTATTCGACTTTTATTTAGCTCTTCTTTTCTCAGCAAATTGCCTGAATAGAAAGAAAAAAGCTGAAAGCATAGGTTGCATGGAGGCTGCCTGACATAAAGGGACACTAATGTTAAAACAAGGAATCGGTTTAGAATGATACATTGTACTCTGAGAACTCTAATGCCATTAATTGCACTACCATGCATTTATTAATAGAAGGGAAAATGATGGACAAAATTTCATTTTTTAAATATCGCGCCGAAATCTACGCGCGTTGCGTTAAGGATTTCATAGCGTATTTTTCATATTTTGGTGACATTGACCCACGGAAACTTCCCGAGACTTGGTATGTTATATCTATGGCTCCCTCAGGGGACAATATACTTCATTTTTTTCATTAAGAACTACGTAGAACCTAGTAGACGCTGTCGAAATCTATGACGTCCCGGCGTTTAGTGTGGGAATTTCACGGTGGCGTCGCCACCCGCAATTTTTTTTGTTTGCGTGTTTTCTCGCGGCAAGCGCGTGGGGATTTTGAAATTACGAAAGAATAATTTGCTAATATGAGAAAAATTGTTATTCTATTTAGTGTCCCTTTGATCTTTAGTGGTGATATTTGATGCAATGGGGCAAAGTACATGAATTACTATAGCGGATCGGGATTGATCACCACCGATAAATCTGTATTCACACGATGGACCAGATCGGAATCCGAGCCCGCGGATTGTGTACCACGTGACCATACGTCACCCGTTCCCGCGGTGATCCTTCGGTCCGCGCGCAGCGATTCGCGAAACGATGGAGATCGATATCGTAGTAGCGATCTTTGGCGAGAAACACCGAAATCCTCCCCTGTCGTGTGAATTCACCCATATACGTGCGAATGCTGGCTCTGTAGCGACCCGGAGAACATCATATATCACGTGACTGATTAGGCCCGCGATCGCGTCATTCGTGCAAATAAACCTTAAGGCAAACGTAGCAGCCACCAGAGTGAACAAGTCGAGCCTACCTAAAGTTAGTCCTCTGCAGCTTACGGTAGACTTTCCGCCAGCTCATCGCATCAGTTCTTTCAGGTGTGAAATGCGGCGCTGCTTCACATTGCGAACGCGTATAACAGCGAAACCAAGCCGCTCTTCGGTATTGGGCTACTATTCTTGAAAGACGGCGGTTCCTGATCTCTGAAAGTAAAATTGTCCTTCGGCTCCTAAGCTTGCAATTCAGTCATAGACGAAATAGCACATTCTATTGCAATATGTTGCAATCGGGCAGAATACCTTTTAACGAATACTTCAGTGTGCTATTAGCAAAAAAAATAATAATAATAAAAAAATAAAAAAATAAATAAAAAACGGTAGGTCGCATCTACAGTTGGCATCGCGCAGGTGTTTCATTGTGACACCCACTTGACTGAAAGATGTGAGTGCGCTCAGCGGTCTTCCATCCGCATTCGCCATTGTGCTGACGGCAATAAAGAAAAAGAAAAAAAAAACAGTTGAACGAACGGACTAGGACGGCACATCACGCTACTCTTCTATTTTCCTATGACGCCCTTCACATGTGCCGATTTCATGCCAAGCTTATCAAGGAGCCGCGCCGCAGTGGTACGCTCCCAATCCGCGTTATCTCGACCTCAGAAAGCCCTTGGGTGGGAATCGAGGGAAATGTATTGCACGAGGAGGTACAATGTATTTTGCGACGCGTTCCTTGGACGTGTCGCAAAATGAACGATGAACGAATCTGTGCTGTGAAAAATGTAAAGTGGCTCACTTGTGTGGCTACAGCTCACAACTATACTGCTCATAACCTGCCCATATAGCCTTCGCTGTATGGGATGAATGACAGCGACCAAATCAACGATACCAATAACTGCGACCAACATCACTACAGTTTGTGGATATCACTGCCCCATAGCATCTTCAGTGAGTGCGGAGAAGGAAAGTAAACAATAACATAAAAGACAATGAACGTAATGTAACGCGACAGTTGCGGCGAAACTAAAAATGAGAATTTTTATGTCTTGACTTAAAGGAAGTGTCTCTATAGGGGCTATTTTATGTAGTTTTTTTTTTTTTCATTCCTTTGTTATCCACGAATTCTGTTATTTGTGGAAAGGAGGGGCCGGTGGTTTATAAAAGCGCTAAATCTTCTTAACAACATCTAAATAAATAAATAAATAAATAAATAAATAAATTAATTAATTAATTTAAAAAAAGATAACAGCTCCATCTCAGTGGTCCTGCATGCGGAACCGTGTAAACGCGTTCTTGGACGATCGCTTGATCGCCTGTACATAAACCGGCCACATCCGTAACGAAATGTTTAAATAACATTCGCTTATTTAAACGACGCAGATTTTTTAAGCTTATGAAAAGGGTGAGGGCGTGAGGGATGCCATAAATTGTGATTAGACCTGAAAATTTCAGCCCTCCTACTGCAAGACTTGCTATCTCAGATGCAGGCGAGTCAGGTGCCTTGAGTGTAAGTTTATTTTGAGCATCTGTATTGTAGCTACATTACTGCGAGCGACACATCTTACAGCGGTGCTGTATATACCTAGTCGCAACATCCGCCTATACACAGATGAAAGCTCGTAGGTTCCCATACGCATTCACCTAAGACGACTCGAAGGCAAAATCCATCTTTTTTTTTTTCTTCTCAGTCGATGAATCGATTCGCCACTGCCCCACTACGAAAGCTTTCTGCCCCTTACGTGGTTTTACACAGCCTCCGTGATCGGCCCACCTTCGCCTGAGCGACGATGTCATGTGATAACGGTATCACGTGACGTCACCTCATGTGACGTCACGTGAATTACAAAATGTATAGATTATAAATATAACTGTAATTCTGGCCCGTGAAAACTCATAATTTAGTTTCCTGTTCATGAATCTCAGTCATTTTTGAGCATCGCGGCAATCTTCGGGTAAGGCAGGAAGTCTTTAATTCCGGGTAAGCTTTCTTCACTGTCTCGTTGGCTGCACACCGATTGTAGGTTTCCTCCTCGGCACAACGTTGATTGAAACCGAGTGGCTCGTCCTTGGCAACATCGGCGAAATGTGTTATTAAACTCGTCGAAAGGTATCCGAATGCTCACCGTCCCACTTATCATCGCAGATAAATCTTTTCGAGGCGAGGCAGGCCTTTAACGGCATGAATAGAGATGCGAAGGTTGTGCGTCTTTCTGGAGCTAAATGGCGCGTGCCGCGCGCGTCTCCACGCCCTTAAGACGCGTGGAGCACATTAAGGGCGTACGCTCCTTTCTTTCTTTCTTTCTTTCTTTCTTTCTTTCTTTCTTTCTTTCTTTCTTTCTTTCTTTCTTTCTTTCTTTCTTTCTTTCTTTCTTTCTTTCTTTCTTTCTTTCTTTCTGCCACCTCCCCATCTCTCTCTCTCTTGCTTTATTTATTTTCTTCTTAATGTGAATTATTCTCTGGTAACTCCTACGCGGGTTTTGGCTAAAACTCACCAGGTCTGAAGGTCTCGTCAGGTCTCAGCTGTTGTCGCGATGTGTCGCGAGGTTTTAAGTTTCACATATGAATAAAAGAAATTGCATAAATGCGAAAATTCCTAATGGGTGTGTGCGTTGCCCCGTCTTAAAGTACCTCGTTAAGAGTACTGGTTGTTGACTAAGTTCTGTGCGCGACCGCGGATAAAACAATATGTGAACGTCTTCATCGCAGCTAGTACAAGTGACAAAGAGCGATCGCCTGATGGCAAGAAGGTAATACAGTACAAGCTCGTTAATGCGACCCTCGTTAATTCATAAAATCAGGTAATTCGGATGTGTTTCTGGTCCCGGGAAGCATATTCATTGTTTAGCGTCATAAAACTCTCGTTAATTCAGTTATATTTGGCCACCACATGGTTAATTCGGATGATCCTCGGAGCGCGCCGAGCGCGAAGCGCCGCAGATGTGCAAAGCAAAGGAGCGCAGACAACCAAAAAAAAAAAGAAAAAAGGGCGACGCTGTCGGCATCACTATTCTTTATCAGTTAGTGACCACGGTTTTGTCTGGTGTTGTCCGTATGTGGATCCAGCAGTCAGCAGCTTCGTTTTACCTTGATGCAATGCGCGCGCAATGTTACAAAGCACAAACATGGCGGAAGCTGTACAAGATGAAGAGCTTTCAGCCGCGGTCGGCATGCTGGCATAAAACTCGTTTGCAACATCGCTATGAACAAACTATCAGTTGCCGGTCATTTTACCTGCGAAAGAAATATCGTCACGTGCGCGTGGTGGTGGTGGTACGTAATAAGGGAGGGTGGCAGAGCATTTTGCGGGCTAATTAAACACGCGAGGACCTTGGCGCCGTGGTCGCATGGAGAACGAAGTCGCAGGATAACGAAAATTGCGGCTTTTACTCTACTCCTTATGCGAAATGAGTGCACGAATCACGTAGTCATCAAAAAATGAAAACGTAATGATGTAATAGACATTTATGTATTGTTTTTTATACTTTCGATAATTCGGCATTCGGTTAATACGGACATTTTTTCCGGACCCGTGAAATCCGAATCAACGAGCTTTTACAGTGTTATGAATTTTTAGAAAAGGGGTTCGTAGCGTTAGCGTTCCTTGCGTATATAAGAAACGCTATTTTCGTTACCCAGTGTGCATCGCTTACTCTAAAACAGAGGAGGTGCCGTAATTTGCGTACCCAAGAGGATAGCGTACGACGCATGCGCAGTGGCGACAAACGCTACTGCTAAGCGTTGCGTACCCAGTTCTAACTGTCGGAACTTTCACTCCGTCCTCCCAACGCCGGATTTTGCCCCAGACGCACGGTGCCCGGCACCTATATGGGCACGTGTGGCTCTTATGTGCGATAAATATTCCCGCAATGCGTCACACGAGAATAATTTCCTTGAGTTTTGGCTCCATTCTTGGCGTTATTGCTATGTTGAGTTCTTTCCTTTCCCTTCTTGCTGTTTTGTTATTGATTAAAACCTTTTTTGGTTCTTTGTTACTATTTGTGTTCGTTCGCGTGTGTTTGTTTGTTGGGTCATGTCCCGTGCAGTCGGTTTGCCCGAGCCACTGCATTATTCATGCTGCGGTTCCACCTGTACGGGCAAAACAGCCTCACCACCGCTTTCGCCGGTGGCCCGTATACCCCCACGGGATCTGCCCTTTTTTTCGGCGGCGTTGACCAAATGTTTCGTTTGATGGGAAAGTGACGCGCCGGCGAGCGTGAGCCGTCGGTCAAGTCGCTTCGGTTAAGCGCCCCCTTTCGACGTCGCGAATGTATATCGATGGTTTCGTCTCCCGAGGTCCCGAAAACGGGGTCACTTTGTTTATTTACTTCCCACAATCCTTGGAGATCACGCTCTCGATCGATCGATTCCAGGTGCATTCTGTTTACTTCGGCGTTTTCAAGCTTGCACGTTTTCCTTTGCAGTTGGTGTTTTCTCTTTTCCTGCTTTCTGGCGTGTTTGTTGCAGGTGAGTTTTCGCGGTACCGCCCTTGTTGTCATGCGATACCCATTCACCCTCTCCCCCCGCTCTCGGAAACATATCCTTAACTTTGAAGGGGCTGTTGATTGATGGCCAGACCTTGTATGTACATACATATTGCTTCATATTAAAAAAAAGGGAAGAAAGCATTTATCTCTGCGGAAACGCCTAAGCGGTGGCCGGCTGTGTATGTCTTGCTAAGAGCAGCTTGTTGTTTATTTATCACGCTTGTTGTTTATTTACAATGACAAGTGTTGTGGGTAATGACGTCTATTTACAACCACAAGCGCGATTTACAACAACAACAAATAGTCGTCTTGGGCAAAGTATCAGTTGATTCGCTTAAAGGACATGCATGGCGCTGGAAAGACGAGGGACGAAGGAAGTGGCACACAACGTGCGCTTTGATTGCGGAAGCAAGAGTCGATTCATAATTATGAACAGCGCGAAATGAAAACGACAGACAAAAGGAAGAACAACACTGTTCATTACTATGCATCCATTCCAAATAGCCCATCCGCCACGGTGGTATAGTTGTTACGGTGCTCAACTGCAGACCCGAAGGTCACGGGATCGAATTCCGGCAGCGGTGGCCGTATTTCATTGGATGCAATATGGTAGATGCTCGTGTACTTAGATTTTGGAGCATGTGAAATAACCTCGGGTGGTAGAAATTTCCGGAGCCCTCCACTACGGCGTCGCTCATAATCATATCGTGGTTTTGGGACGTAAAACGCCAACAGTTGTTATATACCAACTAGCCCAGCTAACCACTCTTTCGGAGAGTCAGTTCTCGAGGTCGATTTGCTGAAGAGGAAAGTGGTACATGGCTGAAAAACACCGCGCAAAGCTAACCCAGAGTTGGAACAATTTGTACTGGCTGAATCAAAGAAGCAAGAAAGAGAGCACAGTGGGAAATGAGGTCAAAACGGGCCGGGGACTTTGTATATAGAAGCGGTGTGCGAGCTTCCGAAACAATCGATGTCGCCAAGTGGGTGGTCGCGTCAGGCTTGCCGAATATACGTTCGGGCTCTTAACCGTATGACGCTGGATTCCGACAGAATAGGAACGCCGGCAGGGAGGCGATTTCGTTTCTCGCCGAGCGGAGATATTTATAACAGGAGCGAATGGTGGTGCACACGCGGGGAAGTCAATCTGCGCAGAACAATAACGAAATGGCCCTAAGCTCCGGGAGAGTGAAAATGACCTCCTTTGACTTTTTTTTTTTTTTTTTTGCGGAGTTGTAATTACGTATATGGTTCTAGCTTTAGTCTACGCAACCAAGCAGCCATCGAAAGTAAGAGGAGAGAGAGAAAATAGATATAGAGAGAGAGTTACAAAGAGAGAGAGATAGAGGCACAGAAAATACAGGTTGACTAACGACAGGATATGTAAAAAAAAAAAATTCAGGAGTTTTACATGCCACAGTTCCGGTATGACTATAAAGTAAGTTGCAGGGGGGGGCACTATGGCTGAATTTTTACTTTGACAGGATACGGCGCGCACGCAGGCACGGACACCATAAGCAAGGTGCAAACAACACAGGCGCATTTCTTCTAGTGCACGTGCTTGTGCGCGCGCAATATCCTGTCAAAACGAACGAGTACCAATTAGCCCAATTAGCCGTTCTACTGAATTTTTACTACTTGGGTTGCTTTAACCTGCACCTAAATTGAAATACACGGGTGTCCTTACATTTCGCCCGCGTCTAAATGTGACCACCGGGGCTTAAAATCGAACCCGCATCCAAGGAGAACTCCACTTGGCCACCCTGTGCAAGGGAAAGCGAAAGTGATGTATTAAGCAATGAATGAAAGAGGAAAAAAGTTCAAGGAAGGCGCCACAATGTTACTATGACAGTGTCAGTGTCCGGCCATGTAGCACAGGGAAAATCCTATCCAACGTACAAAAGCAGGGAATTTCGAGCGTTTGTTTCTTTTTTCACACAACTTTAATGAAAACCTGCAGATTATAAAGCTAAGGAAGGTATAGGGGACGCTAATTGTACTGTTTTTGAGGTGTACTGTATTAACTGTGACGTAGATGGGAATATAGTAAAATGGACGAAAAGACATCTTGCCGCCAGCAAGGACCGAACCCGCAACCTTCGGATAATGCGCCCGATTCTCTACCAATTGAGTAACAGCGGCGGTCGTGCCCCCCGTGCACATCATCAGATATTTTGTGGAACTATGTAACGTACGGTATGTGATATCTGAGGTCTTTACGCGCCAAAACCAAGATGCGATTATCAGTCACGCCGTACTGGAGGGCTCGGTAAATTCGCTCGTCTGGTGTCCTCCAACCTGCTCTGACATCGCGCAATACACGGGCCTCTAGCATTTCACCTCCATCGATATGTGAGACCGCCGCGGCCGGGTTTGCACTTCCGGTTCAGCAGCCGAGCATCGTAACTACTGTACCACCGAGGCGGACCTACGTATACACCCACAATGCGTCGTTCAATGCGGCGTCTCCAAGTAAAAGCAGCAAAGCCTTTATATATAGCGACACGCGCTCATGTTAGTGTATAGGCTAGTTTCCCAAGAACTTTGCTTTCTATGAGTGTCCAGCTGGCCTGTAGTGGGACTCGCGATAGCAACGGCACTCGCATGGAAGGTGCACGATCGAGAAAATAGAGGCAGGCGCGTATCACTGAGCTCAGCGACAGAACGACACAAATCGGCATGCTACACCGCATGCCATGCAAATGCGGCGAATCGGAGGTTATACATGAAAAACGACGCAGCGCGAACCTTTTAGCGCCGCGAATCGATTGGGGCCACTCGTTTTAATGCATATACGCTTCGCGTTTTTGCGCTACTGCGTGTGTGGGCTCGCGTCTGTTCGTGACAAGAACACATTATTATTATTTTATTTTTTTTTTCTGCGCGGGCGTTTCCGCATTTCTCGTTTCTCGTCGTCGCCGGGGCTGCTGCCGTCGAGAAACCGGTGGCGTTTAGCCTGACTATATTGCTAGACATAACCAATGAAACCAGCACACATTTAAGCCAAGGAAAGCGCAGGGAACGGTATTTGTTGTTTCTTTAACTGTAGTGTAATGATTGTGACCTAAACTGGAGGGAATTAAAGCGAAAGAAAAATTCCCCATCTCCCGCTAAAGGGAACCATGTGTGGGGATGCGAAGCAGCGGGGAGATAATTAGCTTGAGCAGGAGGAACGTCGCCGCTCTCATTTCACGGCAGCGGTCCGGGCGCTCATCGCGGCGCTGCACAGGAGAGAGAATGAGGCGCGCGCGCGCCGTCATTTTCATACCGCGGAACTACCGTGGCGCCCCCCACCCTTATGAAAATGGTGATGTCCTGTAAGTGTACTGTAAGTTTCCCCGAGGCAGCATGAGGACACAAACTGTATGTATCCCAAATGTCGCGATTTGGCCGCTTACTTTCTGTCTCCTCAAAGCGTACGTCCTGTATGCGTCCCATCTGTGACCGTCCTGTATGTATCCGATGTGTAACCGTCCTGTATGTATCCCAACTGTCGCAATTTGGCCGCCGCCTTTATGTCTCCTCAAGTGTCCGTCTTGTATGTGTCCTATGAGTAGCCTACCTTTATGCAGATCAGACGTTATGCCAGTGCATTGCCTTTATGATGCCGCATAATGCAGGCTGCTGTAATTGGGAGGTACATGCATATGCATACGAAACTTTGCAAAGTTATTCATTTATTATCATTTACACTGTAGTTTGGTGCATTTTACCGACAATATTCGAACAGGCAATGTACATCCGTCGATGGCTGAAGAGAACTAAGATTAACAGATCAGCCTTAACCTCGTGAAGCTTGAACACATCATTAGCATTTTAAGAGTCAACTTTTTCAGCATCTTTTTAGGTAACGGAGAGTACATTCACTTCTGCAAAACGCAAATACAAACATTTTAAATAAGAAACTCACGACAGTATTTTATGACCGAAAGGCGCTTTCCAAGGCATTATAAACATTATAGCTACTTAGATAAGCTTTGCACACCCAAATCAGCCATCTGATGCACCATATAGAAAGTGTATCAAAGTGACTTCTTGGGCTTTATGGGCTAATTACAAATGTATGCAGCCTTACAGAGTAAAAGAACGAACAATCATAACTTCACAACAAACTCAGAATAAATACAGATTAAAATCATTGTATATTGCAATAAATTAGGAATGTGACAAACAAAACATCAGTGCACAAGCAGAAATGCCTGGTTGGCACCAAACTGCCGTACTTAGCATGCATCATTGGAAGCAAAAGACTATAGACCACAACAAGTCGTACACTTCATGCAACCCTTGACTGCTGAACCGTAGGTCATGGCATCGAACCTCGACAGTGGTAGCCGCATTTTCAATTAAGGAAGAAATGCTTGAGACCCGTCGGCTTAGATGTGGGTGCATTTTAAGAACCCAATGTGGTCAAAATTTCTGAAGCCCTCCACTATGGCGTCCCTGATAATCATATCGTAGATTTAAGACGTTAAACCCAAGAATTATTATTTTCATCACACTTCAAGTGACTAAAGCAAGCTGACTTTTATTTGCTTGCCTTAGTTGCTACGTAGTTGAAAAATGTGCAGTTGCAATGGAGTTCAAAAGACTATGTAGGTTAAAATGTCACCATTCATCCCCCCAATCGACAGTTAAGTTTCAATATTTCAGAATGCCTTCGGTCAGTTATCATTAACAAAGTTAGACGTGATTAAGTATCACTGTAAAATATCACACATGGTTACATATTAGCAAAGCTAAGTATGATTAAGTATGACAGTAGGAAACCACTTAATTGCACTTATGATATGAACTTCCAGAAGACAATGAAATAAGTAAGGTTACAAAAACGTATTCCAATAAAATGTTCAGTGAATATTAAAGTGAAAATAAAATCATTAATATGCTACTGCGTCATAACACTGAAAGTTCAATTTTAAAAATGACTAATTGCACATAAAACCATAAAACAAATTAAAACATGACATACAAGTCTGGAGAGCAGCTCACTCAGTAGATTTAAAAAAAAACAAGTTCTGTGTCCAGGGGGCCACAAAGTCAGACATTAATGCTGTCAACTGACCAATTAACTAAGAATAAATAATGAAATTTTTAGTGACTGCAGTAAGCGGGTATGTTTGCACTGAAAAGTTGGAGGCAGTCGTGTCTCTACTTGGAAAAATTCTTCAAGCATGTCAGTGCTCCAAGATATCCCGCTGCAAAATTTAATTGCGGTTTGCATGATTACGCATACAAGGCAGTGAGGATCAGCAAAATGTTACTCCCTGGTGTGACGAGCAGTCACTGCTTGCTATCCCAAGCCAGTAGTAAAAGGGGTAACCATTATTATGTTTGCCTATGTCTTCGACCCATTGTCAGATTAAACGCGGCACACCAGGGAGTAGCTTTGTACCAGTGCTCACTGTCCTGCATGCGTAATGATGCAAGCCGGAACTAAACTTTCCAGCAGGATATCTCAGCAGACATGGTAGAATTCTTCCAAGTGAACCTATGTAGAAATGCGACTGGCTCAAACTTTTTAATACATACATGCTGCTTGCTGCCGTCACTATAAGCTCATTATTCAATCTTAACGGCACGGCTCACAGCGATAATTATTGTCTCGCTTTGTGCCCCCCTGGATACATAACTCATCTACAAATTGGCTTTTACGTAACTTACAGTGGTGACTTTTTAAAGAAAAAGAAAACGCTTAATTTTGAACACCCTGAACATGCGAGCTCCTTGAACGCAGCAATCAGGTGGCTCAGTGAAGTTCCCCTTGCACAGGAAACAGAAGCCGTGTGCAGCTGCTGTACATCAGCAGCCAACTTCTTCATGAGCCAGCATTGATGACAGGCTTGCCCGGACTTCTTTCACACTCACTTTGTACAAGGAGCATGTATAGGCTGCAATTGAAACAAGAAAATAACAATTTAGTGACGTGTCTGTGAGCAAAGTTCAATTTGTCACACAGTATTTTAAAAAACTTATCAGGAACAATGTGTCTTATATAAGTTTAAAACAAGCAGGATGTACACAAACTAGAGATATTACAAGAAAAATGTTTGATGCATTCTTGGTGAACACAGTTGTAACCTTACGAAAGAATATGCACTTTACACATCGCAGATGTGTAAAAAATATGTTTGAATTGTGTTCCGGCATAGTGGGTTGACATGTGAATTCAGTGATACCACGGCACATGCATGCCGGTTTGCACATTCATCAAGTATCCATTGCAGGTAACATAAAATTAAATTACGCGTTTACCTTTGGATAAGACTAATGTAGCTTTCTTCAGGCTGCTCACATTGGGACGAGTATACCTATAATGCCAGGAATTGGTTTCACTAAATTACTATTGTATGCTGTTAAATTGTGGTCATTAGTTTCAATGATTCTGGTTGGCTAACAAGGCAATACTCCTCACTTAAGCATTACAGGCTAATGGCCGTATGGAGAGAAATGTGCAAATGCTAAGTTTTACAAGGCACCCATCTTGAACCACATACCATCCTAATAAAGCATGCAAGCCTCTGCAACATTCTCCGGCAACCAGAATCCTGGAAGCTATTGACTGCGATTTAGCAATACACAATAAACATTCGAGGAAACTGATTTCTGAAGTTCTATAATTGCTTCAATGCCAACAGCTTGAAGAAACACAGTCTAGATTTGTTGTTCTCAGATAAATACATTGTCTAATTTTACATTTTAACAGCAACACATGCATGATGCATGATCGACTTATGCATGCGTACCATGAAGTATGTATAACATTATTGCGAGTTTTGAACGATAAATAAAATATTCATTTCTGCACATACCACAGATCCCTTTAACATCCCGCATACCTAGAGAATTTACTATATCCGATATACTGTTAAGCTTGTCATCTATCAGAAAATGTCATCTGAGGTGGTGGTCCAAACTGTTCTATAATTCGTACACATAAAAGTGTTTAGCGAAGTTTCAACACCAAGCTGGGGCGAGGCGCATACAATTTTTAATAAACCAGAACAAAATAACGAAAGCCAAACATGGTGGAAACAAGCAGAATAAAATATGTTATGCTTGAACCCGTGGACTGACTCAGTGATCGAATTAGAGCTTGCACAGTTAAGGTACAGCAATTCGGCCACAAATAGACATGAAGGATTCGTTCGAATACATTTCAATTTTAACGAACGGCTCAAAATGCACGGGTGCCTGCCGCATCAGGCAAGCTATGTTGCGGGTGAATTAAAACGTCACTTCGAATTTGACGAAACGGGCTGCATGAACACCTAACCGTAAGTGCAAGCTTCGCGAGCCGTGCCTAAGACGAAGCAACATGCTGCACACGCACACGCATCAACTCGAGTATCACGGTAGTTTAAAAATGCCTGCCGGCGCGGATGCATACACATGCACAAGTTTGGCCACCCGCAAGGAAAACACGTCTCTGATAGTAGCCGTAGCATATAACGATCATGTAGCTGTTGAAAAGAGGACGTACAGCATATGAAACTGCCTTAGACACGTTCACTTCTTGAGCGCACAATACGAACAAGCGCGCTAAAAACATGAACAGGTTCAAGCACACGCGCCTTAGGCACGATCAACGCTTACAGCTAACAAACGCAGTCTTCGCCCCACAATTATTAAACCAAGCTAGTGGTTCATCGTGAGCGGGGCCCCCCTTCCAACACCACTGGCGACAAAGGCTGGCGCCGCCGCCGCCGCCACAACTCTGTTCAAATCCCCCGCCGAATTCCAGCTGCGCATGCACTTTGCTTTACACTCCACACAAAAGAAGCTCGCCCGCGCTTAACATCGCACAACTTTGCCTTTATCCTGACGAAATGACACACACAGGTTCGCTACGTTAACAAAAGCTCACTTAGCGTCCACATGTTACGAAAAACGTAGTAAACGGTGTTAACAAAGCGCTGACAGCAGCAATGCTGACAGTGGTACATACCTGGCGAATGCTCCACGATATGAAGCAACAGGTCCTCGCTTGTCCTCGCTTGAGTACAGTGCATCTTCGTAATAAGCAGCACCGGCAGAACACAACACACGAACACGGAGCGCAAGCACACTTCAAAACATGAGAAAAATCGACTCAAACGAGGCCCTTCGCGAGGCGGCGAGCGCCAACCGAACAACAGGCCCACACAAGTAGTAGTTACAGCCGCGCAGATGTACACTGTCGTCCTTTATGAAAGGGAACACGCGAGCGCGTGGCCGGCGCGCTGCGGCGGCTGCCTACAGCCCCATCAACCGATATCTAAAGAAAGCACGTCCGCTATCGGCGTCATCTATTGAGAAACAAAATAACGAGTCATGGCTGTTGGACAAGCGCTGCTAGATTACGCTCCCGCCGATATCGCAACAGGCGGTGCCGCCAAAAGCGGATGCGTTTTCTTTAGCTGTCGGTTGATGGCGCTGTAGGCAGCCGCCACAGCGCGCCGGCCACGCGCTCGCGTGTTCCCTTTCATAAAGGACAACAGTGTACACCGCATTCGCACATCGCAACTAATCCTAACTAAAAATATTTGTTTATGCTTTCAAATATTATAAAAAATTTATCCGGATATAAATAACGTAAATAGGTGAGGCTTTCAATATTTTCACTTCCGAAAAAAAAAAAAAAAAAGGGCAGGTCGGAATTTAAGCGCGCGAAATTTGAAACGTTTGTTGCAGGTAACAGTGAACGCAATTTTGAACAAGTGATCAACAGCGGTAATAATCGCAACAAAACGTTCATGTCTTGTGGATAAAAAATATACAAGTGTTGGTGCAGACATATAAACGCGCGATTTTAATGTAGTGATTGATGGTCCTTATGTCAAACTAAATAGATATCAAATACAAATTTTAGGAATCGGGAAGACACTGCGGCCAGCGCGGCCGGTCCCCGGCCGAGAGCTCAGAATAAATGTTGGTTTTCACTCTGGCTTTCGTTCCGAGTGCGCGCGCGCGCGCGTGTGTGTGTGTGTGTGTGTGTGTGTAAGCGCGTGCATTGGGCTCCCCGTCAGGGAGGGGCGTAGCCAGAAATTTTTTTCGGGGGGGGGGGGGGGGGGAGCACCTCCTTGAAATGGTCATTTTTCGCTCCGTATGCCATGGCGAAAAAAATTTCGGGGGGGGGGGGGGGCACGGGCCCGGTGTGCCACCCCCTGGCTACGCCACTGCCTTCAGGGGGGAGGCGAAAGCTCGTCGCAGCGCCCCCCCCCCTTCTCTATTAAGTCAATGTATGGGGAAGACTTTGCGCCCTAGCTCCCACTTAAGTGACCGGGGGGGGGGGGGGGGGGCTGCCCCCTCGTGCGCACGCTTGTGTGTGTGTGCGCGTGTGTCATAATGCGAAAATGGAGGGGGGTTTGGTACCCCCAGGCCCTCCTCTGGCCATGGAACTGGTAAAAACAGTTTTTGTACTACCACATGTTACCAACATAGGCGTGCGCAGGGTTCCCCTTCAAGGGGGGGCAGGGGGGGGGGGGGGCGAACGTTCGGGGCAGACTTTGCGCCCCCCCTATCTTAGGTGTCTAAGGGGGGCGGCCGCCCCCTCTGCCCCCCTCGTGCGCACGCCTATGGTTACCAACGTATGAACTCAAGTGCACTTGCAGGTAACATATGGTTCGCTGCCAGGCAACATCCTGCCGTAAACATAAAGTACACATCCTACAGGTAACAAGAAGGAATCCGTCCATAGGAAGAGGAAGGGTTTCGTAAACATAAAGTAGTGTCCTGCAGGTAACATAAAGGAAGAGGAACCATAAAGGTCACGTAGGACATTAGTAGGAAACAGCAAGTACATTTCCCGGACATCACCATTTTCATACGGGCACCGGAGTATGCAGCTGTCACACCACCTGTCGTGCGCGCCGCTCCGTGGAGGATTCCTAGAGGAAAGGACGGGGGGGGACCCTAGGAGAGGAGAGAGAGGGGGAGTGGATGTGCATGCGCTGTGGGGGGTGTGGGAGCCGCTCCGTAGAGTAGAGGATTCCTAGAGGATAGAGGACGCGCATGCGCTCTGGGGATGTGGGACGCCGGAGCCGCTCCGTAGAGTAGAGGATTCCTAGAGGAGAGAGGACGCGCATGCGCTGTGGGGATGTGGGACGCCGCTCCGTAGATTAGATGATTCCTAGAGTAGAGAAAGGGGGTGAGCGTAGGAGAGGATAGGGGAGGGGACGCGCACGCGCTGTGGGGGGGTGTGGGACGCGGGGGCCGCTCCGTAGAGTAGAAGATTCCTAGAGGAGAGAAAGGGGGTGAGCGTAGGAGACAGAGGGGGGAGGGGACGCGCATGCGCTGTGGTGGTGTGGGACGCGGGAAGGAGGGACGGACTAAGCCCCCTCCAAACACATGCAAGCAAGAATAAGGAATGGGGTCAACCTGGGCGACAGACACCACCTGCCTAGCCATTGCTAAGCAGCCTCTCTGTGCTCTCGGCCATGACTCTGATGACTGTGGTGGGGTTGACGGCCTTCATATTACTACAGTGTTCTGGTTCGCATAATGGGTGCTTCCCTACTTCATGAAAGTGGCCGGACGCGGGACGGGGGGACGGGTGACGGTGGACGCGGGACGCGGGAGGGACGGACATAGCCCCGAGCATAAGATGCTTCGCATCTAAGAGCACCTTTCCCGTCGTAAGGATCCGAGCCCGCAACCTCCGAATTACGCGTCCCATGCTTTACCAATTGCGCTACGTCGTCCACTATGTAGGATATTTGAGGGTTTCACACCGGGAGTGTTAGTCAACGCCACTCATAGTCAAGGCGGCGAGTGTGGAACACTCTTTTTTTTTACCAGAGGCGTCACGTGGCGTGTGATCTTTTTGTTTGGCGAGGTGGCTGCTGTCAAACAAAACCCACGCATACTTATAAGGGATCAAACCTCCCGGGACGAAAACAGTCACTATGGAGGTACAGGTATACGAAAGACGGGGAATTGTTTGAGGGACTCATTTTGAAATTATAACGTTTATGATTATTCGGCTGACACTGCTTCATGGAAGAACGTTATTCCCATTCGTTCGATTATCCCTCCGCAACAAATAGCTGGTTGAAGGAAAGAAGTGTAAATTTAAGGACTCGTTTTATTTGTTAGACACAATATTAATTCATTAATATTGTGTTCTCATGAGAACTAAATGATGCCAAGGAAGGTATAGGGTATGTTATTAGAAGTAATTTCAATGTAAACGTGAAGAAAGAAAAGTGGACGAAAAGATAACTTGCCAGCGGCAGGGACCGAACCTGCGACCTTCGAATAACGCGTCCGATGCTCTACCACTGAGCTACGGTCGACCGACGATCGCATTCTACTCTTTTTTTTTTTTTTGCTATTGTTGTACTTCTAGGTGAAGTGGGTTCAAGCCCTAATGAGCTCACGGAAAACCCGGGCCACGGTGTTTTCGTAAATCTTATTCTCTTTCTTTCTGTCACTCAGCTGACGACAGCAGGTTGAACGGGAGACAAAAATTTCTGGGCCGTGTAGGTCTCTATGCGCGTTTCGCGTTTTGGTTTACTGATTTCTTTCCCCGCAGTATTCGCGTATATGCGATATAACGGCGTAGCAAAGATCAGACAGATCTACGATCGCAAAATAAGGATACCGCACGACGGGCGGTTCGCTGTAAAAGTTAGGTTTCTTTCGAGCGCTAACTTAACCATCGCGGGAGCAGTTATCCCGAGATGGGTGCAGGTTTCGGTTATTACTGCTTGTTTTTTTTATAACTCGTCCGGCTGCTTCCGGGTAGGGCATGGTAATTTTCCACGAATGACGGGAGCGGCAGAAAAGCTATTGTTATCGATTGGCACGTCGGAGAGCCCGGTTTCGCAAACGTGGGCGAGCGGACTTCATTTTTTTTTTTCTTGAGCTCTCCTAGCTTCCGGAAACACGCGTATTGTAATGTGTCTGGGTTGAACAGCAGTAACTCTTTCTTTCTTTGTTCGTGGCAGCTACACCTCTGATTGATGGCTTTCATCCAGAAAAACTAACGATTCCTGTAAGAAAAATTGCGGCATGTCGAACACACCTTGTGGCATTTCAAGACGGTGAGACTACTTGGAATATTCGTCACTCACCCAGTTTTCAGATGCAGGACTCGACGTCACTTCCTTGGCCTATTCCGCACGCGTTTTTTTGTAAAGAGACGTGATGTCCACGATGTCGAGGAATCATTCGTGACAAATCTAGTCTGAGAGATCTGAGAATTGGAGGCCACAAGATAGCTTATGAAACCGGAAGTGCAGCTAGAGATTAGTAGAAGAAACCGGAAGTAAACGTATGATCCTTAGTGCATACCAGTAAGTAGCCTGGTCGACTGAAAATGCCATGACATTAACTATATGTGCGATCACGTTGAACGTGATGCATGTTGTAAGTGCCACCTATTCGTTAAAACAGTAGCACTTTGTAGCAGCAGAATTTGCGACGACGGCCACCAAAACAGGGAGAGGTTAACAATGTAAGGCCTCGCTTTAAAACAATGTATGTATACAGTGAGCCACTAAGCTGTGCCTTTTTCCCAGCGTTATTTTGAAGCTCCCCACCGCTGACGCCAACGTCCTGCGTTGAATGGATCGTGTACATAAATACATAAATATTTTTATGTATAGTCCGGCTCCCGCCACATGCTTACCAATGACGGTGACACTGAACTGTTTGCAGTTAGCAAGACGGCCTCGATTTCTCTCAACTTCTTATCTTTATCAGGGCGTATTGCGGATGAATGGACCACATAACTTACACTCTTAATCAGGTCCTGGTTAAATGCCGTCTATATCCAGGAAACCAGACGAAAAATGTCCCGTTTCATGGCTATATCTCGCACCTTAAGCGGTACCTGATTAAGAGTGTGCGGTGTGACGTCACCCAAGCAGGCAAGCGAGTGTTGTCACACAAATACACGCGAAATATACAAAAAACCCACGCATAACTGGAACGCCACGCGAAGGACGCTGAAATTTGTATGATCGTTAATCCTTTCAGTCCCGCATTAACTATTTTCAATGGAAGCAACTAGTTTTTACATTTTGAGATGCGCAAGATCGTGGTAGACCAAAAAAAAAAACGGAAAAACTCTTTGCTCACACGTTTCAATGAAGAGTAATTAATGTGCCAATTCAATTAATAAATAATTAATGTTTATTAATAATTCCATAATTTTTGTACTTCATTTATTACTTAAAATGTTATTTAGATAGTGTAGCATAATGTCCAATAGCCAAAATTCAAGTTTCCGCCACAGAACTATAATAAATGCCCTATCTCTGCACGGTGAAAGAAGACGCTGCCTCAGCGAAATGAGCGAACAGCAAGACCGCATCTTTAATTTCTTCGTTCAGACGTGACCTCGGTTTATTGTGTATACCATGTTGACACCACATGTAGGGCAGATCCTAAATACGGGCTCTTGAGGAATAACAACGCTTTATCTTTCCCAGATGCTTGCTGACGGACCTACATAATTCATGATTCGAATTGGAATCACTGGCACTCGGGTAATAATAGTTAGTCTAACAGTCGTTATCCACTGCATGGTGCCCGTTTCTCGTGTAGGGTATAGAAGGTGCTTTTGGGCGTTAAACTCGGCCATTCTTCATTTGTGGCGTAATGGTTCCGTGGAATGGTGGCTAAGCGCACACTTATGCATTACGCTACCATAATGAAGCCCGGGCAAGTTCCGCAGCCCAGTTCGCGCTAAATAATGACCCAGTGGTAGCGGAAGTATGGATGTCATTATTCACGTAAGGGCTAGTTACACTTCACTGCACTGTTCATGTGTGGCAGAGGGAAGAGGCATTTGCACGGCCCGCATAGTCTTGTCTCACTTTCGTAAACGTTGTTGTTATTTATTATTCTATTAAAAGGGACGCCGCTATGCCTAGTTATGTTTCAGTCGCTTGGTATAGCAATATACATGTATATATACACACACACACACACATATATATATATATATATATACACGTTTATATCACCATTCATGCCTGGTTAAGTCCGTTCTTCATCAAGATTTTCGCTGTTTCACAGTCGGCTAACTCTGTCAATTAAAAACAATGTGGGGGGGGCATAGATGTGGCCTATATGATAGATAGATAGATAGATAGATAGATAGATAGATAGATAGATAGATAGATAGATAGATAGATAGATAGATAGATAGATAGATAGATAGATAGATAGATAGATAGATAGATAGATAGATAGATAGATAGATAGATAGATAGATAGATAGATAGATAGATAGATAGATTATTGTTTACGAAGATTTGTCTCAACCACATTCTTGATAACTACCATAAGCATAAGAATTAACAACTTAGTCCACTAATCACCGTGAACATATTACGTGCGACAAGGATAACATTGGATGCATCTTCGGATTACTAACAGCATGCAGTTAATTTTATCCGTATAACGAAAGTACTTTTCTAACTCGGTTCGTGATGGCTCTATCATTGGAATAAAGGGAACTATAAGCGGCTATCTATACATATATATATATATATATATATATATATATATATATATATATATATATATATATATATATATATATATCTTGCGTCGCAACGACGTAGAGCCTTGAGACTTCGGTCTTTTCTCTCAAGAGAGCCCACTTCGGCAGCGTGATTGAGTTCCGCTTTTCCCCGAAAATGGCCAGAAAACTCATCCGGCTGAGAGAGCATTTTCGCGGGAAAAGTGCTTTCTTCGCCCGGAAGAAAAAAAATGTTCGCTCATTTCGACTCCGTGTTCTCTCTTCATGGGCACAAACCCTGACCTGCTTACTGTGCGTTTGTAGCTTCATTGTCTCGGCTACGACTTACACCGCGCCTGTCGAGTCGTATTGAATCCCAAGTTTGGAGTACCTATTGAAGCCTATCGAATTGCGCCGGTGATGATTTAAGAAAACGGAACGGATTAGATTACCTTTGTTGAAAGCCACAGCGGTACAGCCACCGCCTTCATCGTCTAGTCGTTTCGTCTTTCACGGGAAATCAAATAGGAATATCCTAAAGACCCCGCACAGCGCATGATCGAAATAGTTGAAATCTAACTCCGCCAGTGAAAGAAGAGCAAAGATTACGTTAGGAGCACTGAAACACCGTGGAATAGGTTGGAGCAAATGGCGACGAAATTAACGCTTTCTCTAAGCTGTATTAGTGACATCCCGAAATCCCGCGGAACTCGTGAATCTAAGTGGGACATTCAGTAGTAGTAGACTAGTAGTAGTACATACTAGTAGTAGTCGAAGAAGTAGTCGTGGTCGTGGTCGTAGTCGTCGTCGTAGTAGTAGTAGTAGTAGTAGTAGTAGTAGTAGTAGTAGTAGTAGTAGTAGTAGTCGTGGTAGTAGTAGTAGTAGTACTACTACTACTACTACTACTACTACTACTACTACTACTACTACTACCACTACTACTACTACTACTACTACTACTACTACTACTACTACTACTACTACTACTAGACAAGTCCGCTCGTGGAAACCTCGGCTCTAGCACCCACCCCCTGTTTACGAATTTCTGATAGTTGTCGTAGTAGTAACATTGTTGGCACTCAGTACAGAAAATAGGTCGTTTGGACTGGGTATCGGGCAAGATAACTGTCTGAGTGTTGCCATTTTTCTGGCTTAGGAAACAACGCGTTGTGTGTACTGCTTCCAGTGAGGGTAAGTGGCCGCACGATGTTTACCAAATGTAAATAAGAAGAAAAAGAATGCCCGTGCGGCCGTATTCACTGAGACGCGTAAATGGGAAAAAAAACATCATGTGTGTCAAACGACGAAGCACAGATGAGAGAAGTTGTACACAACGACTGGGTGTGGTTGTTTTGTGAACTTTTTGTGGTCTGCTGAAAAATGACGGACCAGCTCACTTTCCTCGGCTGAGCTTTTCTATTTTTTTGTTTCTTTTCTTTTTTGTAAAGGCGTCCAAGCATAAAGAGACCGTTTTGCGCAAGAAGCCCTGGTTTCAGTTATTTATTTTCTCTATCTTGCAGTACTCGTATGTGGTACTGAAATGATGTATAATGAACATACCGCGTTCGAGAGCGTTTTATTCGGGCGTTTTATTCAAAATTTGTTGTTTTTCATCAGCAAAAGCAGTAGCAATGATTGCGTGTTCTGTTTAGATGTATACATAGCACAGTGGCGCAGGAAAGGGGAAATCTGTCAAGCGCACTTGTACGATTCGCTCTCTCGGGCGTTGCCTTCGCAGACTAATAAGCATTAAAGAACACAACGAAGAGACAGAAACTTTTAATATCTTATCAGTGGACTTGCGACCGATATTGCACCTTGGAAGACGTCTGGTTTTTTTCTTTGTTTTTTTTTTTCGCGAGGCAATGTTGCTGCGATATGAATATAAAAAAAATCACGCCATATCCACGAAGTGAATGATGATGAGTGGGCGAAGCTCGATCGTTTTCATTCATGGCAGAAAGAGAATGTGTGGTATGGAACGCGCTTATACTTCATGGTCATCAGCGTCATCGTCATCGTTATCACGAGTAGTGGGTACATTCCACTATACTGGAACGCGCTTATACTTCATCGTTATCACGTGTAGTGGGTACATTCCACTATACTGCGTCATCGTCATCTTTATCACGTGTAGTGGGTACATTCCACTACACTGGAACGCGCTTATACTTCATCGTTATCACGTGTAGTGGGTACATTCCACTATACGTGGCTACCTACCTACCTACCTACCTACTACTACAGAGGAGGGACAGACCCACACCTTAAGGAGCTTCGCCCCTAAAAAAAAGAACCGTAACAAAGGAAACGCTTCGCTTCAGTGCCAGCCACACTTACTACTCTTCTTTAAAAAACGATCGCACCAGAAAACATGCACGCACACGCACGCACACACGGACACACACACACACACACTCACGCACGCACTCACGCACGCACGCACGCACGCACGCACACACACACACACACACACACACACACACACACACACACACACACACACACACACACGCACACGCACACGCACGCACGCACACACACACACACACACACACACAAACAAACAAACAAACAAACACACACACACACACACACACACACACACACACACAGGCTCGCGCGCGCACTGATAGAGAGAGAGAGTTTATTTGTAGCCTAGGCAGAAATATCGGCCAAGGGTTAGGACGGCAATAAGAACAGCAATAGCACGGTATACCAACAACGGAGCAGTCCCTTACGCTTCTTCGATCGGAGCGAGAGCCCCAGGTCGAACTTGGGAGACGGCTGGGCGCCTTGGCCCGGAAATGGGTCACGCTTAATCTTTCGGCATTAGACCTCGAGTGCGCCGCGACGTCTGCGCACCCATTGCTAAGCCGAGGTTGTTAGCGTGAGGATCGAGTGGCGCTGATCTATGTAGCGACGACGCTCGATCGCTTTGAGCCTTTAATGGGCGTCTTCGACGGCGAGGCGTCTGGTTTTCGACGCATAATGTTTGGCCCATGAATGCCGAGATAAAGACGCACTCGTTATCTTCTTCCATCGACCATGCATAACGGCAGGCGAGTTGTTTTCAACAGCCCCTTGGAGAGGGCTGATTTTGGTTTGTTGACCGGCGATCCGCGATGCATGTATATCTCGGTCTGCTTAGTAAACAAGAAGGAACGTAAGCTAAACACTGAAGAGACGATTCCTATCACTGTTTGTTTCGTTCCACAAAGGTGAACGGTGTATATGAAATAATGGTAGAACAGATAAGAAAGAGAGAAAGAAAGAAAGAAAGAAAGAAAGAAAGAAAGAAAGAAAGAAAGAAAGAAAGAAAGAAAGAAAGAAAGAAAGAAAGAAAGAAAGAAAGAAAGAAAGAAAGAAAGAAAGAAAGAAAGAATGATGTTGACATCGGTACATTTTTAGTTCCCTTATATCCTGTGCTACTTCAGTGACATGCATCCATAATGCCTGCGTTGTGTTCTTTCACATTGCTTTCATAAATGGAAGCACGAACAGCTATAAAAATAACCGCAGCATACAAGTCCATCCGATATAGGAAGCCTTCTCTGGTATATAGCGTACTATGCTGCTAATTACGCCAGACGCACACGACCTTCGTGAACTTTCTTGCTGAAGCTATCTGCTGCGAATGAAATTAACACACATGGTGGCTACTACTGCTGGTAAATGTTCTAAATAACGCAAGTGAAAATAAAAAGAAAGAATAAAGATGGAAAGATGGAGCACAATCTTTTTTTCACTTACTAGCGCTACTTCACTCACAGTGAAATCAAGCACTAACTGTCACGACGGAAACTAATATTACGTTTCGGCAACTGGATGATCGGGCCACTTTCGACGCAGGTGCTACTACAGCACCGGCCACATGTCTCGTCGGCCCACAAGGCAGTGAAAGGTGGTGGTGGTTGTGGTTCGAAGAAGAAAAGGCGCCTAATTTCTGCAGCCCCGGTCGGGGGTATGGCGCAGTGCCTTTGACAGGCGCCTCTGACTTGCGGTGCAGTTCCGCACACTGCAGTAAATTCGCTGCCCCTCTCTCTTTTTATTTTAGATGTGAAACATCTTATGGCGAAGCTTAATCCGGTGGTGGTGGTGGTGTGCCGGCGTGACCACCCCTACTGCGCATGCGCAAACCTTTCAAAAAGATAAAAATAAAAAACCTCCTCTCCCCCTCTCTCTCCTCTAGCCATCCCTCCCCGCGGCAACCACACCCTCACTGCGCATGCGCCTCCCCTCCCTACGTTCCCCCCTCTCTCCTCTAGGCATCCCTGCCCGCGGCGTCCATACTCCCACTGCGCACGCGCGTCCCCCTCTCTCTCCTCTCCTACGCTCCCCCCTCTCTCCTCTAGGCATCCCTGCCCGCGGCGTCCACACTCCCCACTGCGCATGCGTGTCACCCCCCTCTCTCTCCTCTCCTACGCTCCCCCCTCTCTCGCTTCGCGACGCCGACGCAGGCAGCGTCTGCTAGCGAGTTTCTTGGTTGAAAAAACCGACTGCTCGTGCTGCACAACCGTTCACTGGCCACCCCGTATATATCCCTTTCCGACCCAGCGACCAGTATACTGGACATAGCGAAAAAAGCGGTGCAGAAAAGGAAGCAGAGCTACAATCTGAACCGAAACCACTTTGACAGCTTCTGTAAGAGTCCAGCAACATGTTTTTAAACGTTGTTCCTCCTTCAGCCCCATTTTGTGATGGAGGCGCCTCAGAGTAGTGGCGTCATCCACGCGGAAACACGCGCGCATGGCGTGGTCAAGTATACAAAATTATTTTAGGAGCTCTCTTCGCGCAATTCAAATAATTTAAATCATGCGTGCTGTCCTATGTCTGCTTGATACATTGTTGCAAAAAGGTAGCGTTTGTAATCGGAAGTTTGCTGGCAATGCGAGAATGTATTTATGTCCAGTATACTGGACACCAGGATGCAATTGGCGCATATCGTGCTAAACATGGAGCGGAGAAAAGAGAAAAAGATGCAGTGTCACATGACAATCTTGAAGCCCAGACATAGGAAATGAAACTGGGGCATGCTGGGAATCTAACAAGAGCATGGAGCTCGAGGAGGGAGCGTCGTTTCATGAGGTTGACTTCTGGACGCTAGGCGTGCTCCCTCCTAGGTTTTTTCTCCTTCGTGATGCTGAACGCTATGTGTGACAGCTAACAATGAGAAACTTTTTCTTGGGTCAAAACGAACCATTTTTGTGTTTTAGACGACTGACCTTGTCACAGGGCCAAAAGCAACACTCTTTCGAGGAAGATAGCAGAATGTGGGTACCGATATGTGCAACAAATTAATCCTAGTGTCCAGTATACTGGACATGGTTCTCCTGAGAAAACATTTGTTCTTACAGCCTCCTTTATTTTCTTGCATGCTTTTCAATGGCCTCTTAGCTAGAAATGAACATTAAAAAATTTTGTTCTATCCTAGAAAAAATTCGGGTCGGAAAGGGATATGGCAATGGATCTTGACCTCCAAGGTGGTGCCGGTGGGAGATTTCTCCTGTGCGTTGTTGAACAATCAAAATTCGCAGCGTGCGCGTTAACTAAAAGCGGACTGCGGGTCTCTGTGTCCAGTCGGAGTCTTCTGTCTCTCATTGCCCATTAGCAGCGATTGACATGTTCCAGTAGGAAACACCGCGCCATCACTGCGCGCTTTGCGCCTCCCCAGTTTTCTGTCCTGCACAACGCTGCGATGAGCACCAGCGTCAACGCCACCGCCAATGTAAGCGTTAGCGCCCGCTGCTTCACATCTACACATGGTTCCCTTTAGCGGGAGATGGTGTAATTTTTTCTTTTTTCTTCTACTCTTCCACCCTCTCTCTGTCTCATCTTTCTGTTCCCCTTTCCTAATCCCCCCGTGTAGGGCAGCCAACCGGAAGGTCTTTCTGGATTAACGTTCCCTGCCTTCACCCTTTCTGTTTCCTTCCTTCCTGCCTTCCTTCCTTCCTTCTCCGCTTAAACCATCTCCTGGAAAAAACAAAAAATTAAGCAGGAAATCCATCGCTACGCAGGAATGTATACACTGCAAAACATTTGGTGGCATCACCGTTAGGTCAATGCATTAACTAATTAGGCACAAATTAAGGTGCATGATCGGGCTAGCTAGTAGTTCGTGATGCCATCTTAAGAACGGTACGATCAACTAAGAAAGTCAAGGTAATTTAATGCGCGTCTGTCACATTGCGGTGCATTATGTCTTGAAAAAAGTCTGGTCCTTCGTTGTACAACTTAATGCACTACCAATTAATGCGCAGCAGGCTTCCACCTTCGAGTGTTACAGAATTCAACATGCTGCCCAACACTTACTTTTATTGTTTTTTTTCGCGCTTCTACCTACTGCACCATCTAGTCGCATAGCGGCTGCTTTTTCCCTACAAACGCCGAACTCGCGGTAACATCAAAAAGACGCTGTTATCGTGCTGTATAGCCGCCTTCTCCAGAGGGCGCCAGGTGTGTGTGTGGCCAGTTCTGCCTCAGGCCATCAATTTCCGTCTATCTTCCGCCTCTTTACTTCGGTATACACTTAGCCGCTTGCGCGGCACCTCCGAGTGGGGGGGGCCTCCTGAAAAGAATGTCGCGCGGCGCGTTGCCGAAAACGATGCCGCCCAATTAGTCCGGCGGGCGCCCACAGAAAAAGCATGCTGTCGCTGTTAGCTTTTCACACCGGCTATACGCTAGTAACAGCGGGCCGTCGTTTCGACTGCGGCGCAATGGCGCAATCGTCACGACACACTGCAGCGCGCATTGACGGTGAAGCCTCCGCGACGCCTTTTCTCTTTCGTGCGTCGCCTGCGGCAGCAGCGGTTACAGTAGAGCAGGCTCTCAACGAGAGCGACTGCAACCTGCCTAGGAATTGCGTGAGTCTCTGCGTGTCTATATGCGAAAGTGGCTCTCACGAGCAGCCGCTGCTCTTTCGGGATACGCCATACATTCGTTTTCAAGATGGTTGCAGAGTGTGCCTGGCGGCGAAGGAACGATTCACGACGGCTGTCCCTTTTCTCTGCCTCTCTTTCGTGCTTTTGTTGACTGGTTAAGGGAAATTTGGCTCGCCCCTTGCTCTGTGACGCGACGGAGGATATTAGAATGACGGGAGTGCGGCGAGGCATTGCGAGAAAGTGCCCCTTCGGTATTTATGCGACGGCTTTCCCCTTTGCGTCGCGCGAAAAAACGCGGGCTAAGCGGGCCGCCTTTGGGTGCCATGAAGAAAAGGAGAAAAAAAAGCCGGCAGATCCCACGCACGGTGGGATCGATGTAATGCGAAGCAGCCAGGAAGGAGCAAATCATATTTTACATAATTTGCATGTCATGTTTTACATGTTACGACCTGTCATTTGTGTTCGTCACACAGTCACGTCGCGATATACCAATTTTGGTGTATGTCAAGCTAGCGAACTGGACGCAAGCGCACCATGAGCGTGGCATGTAAATGGCATTGTAGATGACATGCATGCCAAGATTTTCATGTTACCACCTGCCACTTATGTTCGTTATACAGTCATGTCACGCAATACCAAATTTGGTGTATATCAAGGTAACGAAACGGCCACGAGCGCGCCATGAGCGTGGAATGCAAGTCATGTCGCTCATGACATGTCATGATTTTCCATGTTACCACCTGCCACTTATGTTCGTCATACAGTCATGTCACTCAATACCAAATTTGGTGTATCTCAAGCTAACGAAGCGGCCGCGAGCGCGCCATGAGCGTGGCATGCAAGTCATGTCGCACATGACAAGTCATGATTTCCATATTACGACTTGTCATTTATGTTCGTCATACAGTCATGTCACTCAATACCAAATTTGGTGTATCTCAAGCTAACCGAAACGGCCGCGAGCGCGCCATGAGCGTGGCATGCAAGTCATGTCGCACATGACAAGTCATGATTTCCATATTACCACTTGTCATTTATGTTCGTCATACAGTCATGTCACTCAATAACCAAATTTGGTGTATCTCAAGCTAACGAAACGGCCGCGAGCGCGCCATGAGCGTGGTATGTAAATCATACTTTTCATGACAAGTTAGTCATGATTTTCATGATATGACCAGCCATTTATGTTCGTCATACAGTCATGCCACTCAATACCAAATTTCGTGTATCTCAAGCTAACGAAACGGCCGCGAGCACGCCATGAGTGTGGCATGCAAGTCATGTCGCGCATGACAAGTCATGATTTCCATATTACCACTTGTCATTTATGTTCGTCATAAAGTCATATCACTGAATACCAAATTTGGTGTACTATATCAAGCTAACGAAACGGCTGCGAGCGCGCTATGAGCGTGGAATGCCAGTCATGTCGCTCATGAAGTCATGATTTTCATATTACCACTTGTCATTTATGTTCGTCATACAGTCATGTCACTCAATCCCAAATTGGTGTATATCAAGCTAACGAAACGGCCGCGAGCGCGCCATGAGCGTGGCATGTAAATCATACTTTTCATGACAAGTTAGTCATGATTTTCATGATATGACCAGCCATTTATGTTCGTCATACAGTGATGTTATGCCATACGGAAATTTGGTATAAATTCCCATTAACGATACGGCCAGGAGAGCACAAAGTCGTAGGCGGATAGATAGATAGATAGATAGATAGATAGATAGATAGATAGATAGATAGATAGATAGATAGATAGATAGATAGATAGATAGATAGATAGATAGATAGATAGATAGATAGATAGATAGATAGATAGATAGATACGCTCAAAGTCGCCGAAGTTCGCTAAGAAATGCTTCGGCATTTAAAAAAAAGGCTTTTTACGCCGATTACAATTGTCGCGTCTCTCTCAACCTCTAAGAAAAAAAAGTACTAAAAGGGGTAGGGAGGTTAGTCCTTTTGGGGATCAACTGATTTGCCACAACCAATAGTCCTTTTGGGGATGAACTGCAAGAGGATAAACAGTTAGTCCTTGAAGGATTAACTTAAAAGGGACTAAAGGTTGCTCCTGTGAGGACTAATGGTTACTCCTGTAAGGACTAACAGTTGATTTTCGCAAATGGTCCCTGACAGAGCAAATGTTACTCTCGTAAGGACTAACTGTTGACCATCAGAGATGATCCTTCGGAGAGCAAATGTTACTCTCGTGAGGACAAACTGTGGATCCCGAGAAATCATCCGTGGGAGAGCGAATGTTACTCCTTCCGGATAAATTGTTATCCATTTGAACAATTTTTGAAGGGACTAACGAGTAATCCGCTAATCATTCACCTGTGAATGACCTGGCCATCCTCGCCAGACTGGCATGATAGCTTAGGTCATCTGCGCTTTACTCAGCACTACATCCAAGTATGTGTGTGGGAACGAAAAATTGGAGAAATCAATTCAGGGCTAGAAACATTTATTTTCCCCAAACAGTGCTCCACGCGCACCAGCGGTACTGGCCGTTGGCTGCTGTTCACCTTGATGAAGCGGCACAGCAGGTTAAATGACCGGTGGGTCTTGGTCGTCCAGTTGAAGGCCCAGTGCTGTGTCCGTGTCGCTTTTGGTCCTTCTTCGTTTGTGCGCTAAAAAGTGAAACATGAATTACTAACTTGCCCAAGCATACGCTGTTGCAGTAGAAGACCTCTTGACCCCAACTGTACCGGAGTCTAGTAAGAATACCCACATCATCTTCGTTGATACGGAGAGGGGGTGTCAAGAAAAAAATTACAAGCAATTCAACTTAGTGTCAATTGTTTACTAGCTATTTAGCAGGTGTATGCAGTCGCCGACCGTATTTCTGGCGCATCTTTCGAAACAGCAGTTTCCCTGTGGATCGTTGCTTACCTCTGCGATCTCAAAACGAGATCGGCATCTCGTTCACACTTGGAACTACGAAAGGAAAATCAAGTAAAATCTCCTCAAACGCGCGAGTCGAAGCCGCACTACTGAGGGAGAAAAACGCACTGCAAAACTATCGGCTATTTCACTATACAGGCGAAGCATCCAGCCCTTAGAAAAACGCATTAACTGCTTTCAATGGATTCTGTTAAGCACTTGCAAGCCATAATGCTGATCATATTTTAATTTGCTTTGTCAAACTTGAATGAAATTATGTATACCAACTTCAAGACTTTCCCTATCGAGAATTCCCTATCGAGAATTTTTAGTTGCGCGGTGACTTTTCAACCAAGGTAAAGACTTGGCGAGAAGCGGCAAATTAGGACACGGGAAAAGAAGTCACGTGAATGACACTGCACACGCTAGGAGCAGTGATACAGATCGCCAACGGTTTTGATTTCTTCATTGTGCTGACCCTCGGTGTTCTTATCAAATGTTCCAGAAAAAAAAAAGGCAAACACGAATATATTAACACCTATCTTAATTCCTACGAAATGCCATCATTTAGATGGTGCAGCGCCTGCTTTCGAAAAACTAGGATGGCTTTTACCTGCAAGAAATAAAAAAAAAATTTGTTTTAAAAATAAAATAGCTAGAAGCGCACGGCTTAATCACGTAAGCCCCAATGATTACGCAATCGCACGCTCGTACAACATGCTAAAACATGCCGCGCACAGTGCTTTTTCAGTTTTCATATTCTTTATAATGCAATGTGCCAAGGCGATGAAAATGAAAAACTTACCTTGAGAATTAACAGAGGCACGAGGTTTGCAGAGCCAGCTAATCCATAAAAGGGTGATCAGACTTCAAGGCGACGGCGTCTATTCTTGAAGCTTTGCAGAAAAGATGCTGCGAAGCTGGGGTGTCCATTTCTTCGCCGGAAAGTTCTGGTGTTGAGTCCATTGACCAGCCGTTCCACAGAAACACACTTGCATGCGCGTCCACAATTGCAGCACATGCAGCAAAGTATGATTTCGCAGCTGCGTTGATAGTCTGTGTAGATAGCGGCACTCGCTTTCCACGAAATCAGAGCAAGAAAAATCACAAGTGACGAACACGAACCGCACTCGTGACTGCAGTGAGCGATTCTGAAGAAGAAAGTGCGGCGCGGATGGATACACAATATACGCGCTGCAATATCTGTCACATTTGCACGATTGTCACCGCCAGTAAATGTTTTGAAGCTTATTGGAAAACTAAGTTTCAAGTCCTCATAATTGGCGGTGCAGCATAAACACCTTACAAATTAATCTTTTCTCGCGTTATTTTCTTGATCGCAACAGTAAGCGGGCCGACGAGGCTTGTCATCAGTACAGTGAACCTTTGAACATGCATTCGCCGCATTCCTACCTCCTCAGCACCCCGCCGCTTGCAACCACCACCCCCACAAAGTAGAAAGGCGAGTTTCGGAACAATAGGGTGCACCTGACCGAGGGTCAGGCGCACCCTTCTTTTCAAAGGCTGCTGAGCCGTGCTCCCAACAAGGGCTGCAGAAAAAGCGTATTTTCTTCCCTCCAACCCCGTCCCGAGGGAGTAAGTGAGCCATTCGTCCTCCCGTTAGTCCTCCAAAGTTGCGCACGACACGCCCTCCACCGCAATTGGTCCTCTGGTGGACTAACGACACGGTTTGAGGACTAAAGTTGACGTTGCTCCCCCCCTCGAGCCGGTTTTTTTCTTAGAGTGTATATGCAATCAACGTTTGGGAAAGTGTTGATGGTTATGACAGGAGACGTCGAGCAGTTGCACCGCTCACGCGCTTTGTCGTGCCATCGTCCCTGTTGGCACGAGCCCAGACGCCCCGGTACCGTGAACTGGCGAGAAATAGTATGAGCGCTTGTTTAGCATACCACATGGTGAAAAAAAGAAAAAAACAAGGCCAGTGCAGATGCGTTAGAACGATATATGTGCTTGTGCCTTTCAGGAAACATGAGTTATATCTTTTATTGCGTTGTCGCTGTCTCTCGTGCCAATGTTATTGCGCGAAGCGGGGATATATATGAATAAATAATAAAGAAAAGAATAAAGGCTTTTTTTTTCTTTTTTTCGCTGTTGTTCGTGACAAACGTTCAGTGCTTATGGGAACAGTGCCATTAGAGAACTACTTTCGTGCGGTTTTTGAGCTGTGTCCTTTTCAACTTTGTTGAGGTTCAATGCGCAAGTATTAATATTTACAATTACGCGGCGATGGTGATTAACTTACCATCACGCGTAATAAAGCTGTCAAAGGCACGCCCGTCCAGGTATTCTTAGTTTATTCTTCTTACTCGGCGTGTAGACGTTCCAGTTTATAGTCAACGCTCAGCAACAACTGTGCCATCAGCCCACAATTTTAACCTGAAATGTTCAACTCGAGATCACTACTTCTCTGAAACCCGTCCCACTAACAGGGACGGCCACTTATACACAACTTGCGATGATGTCAGGAAGTGCAGTCCCACTATAGGCCGTGTCTTCACCATAGGTCGGTGAACTCACTCATGAGTCGACTCACTCGGACTCACTCAGACTCAGTCTATCCAGAGTGAGTAATATTTTGGTGAGTTTGAGTCCAAGTGAGTCAGGTTGAAGAAAATTTTTCTTAGTGTGAGTCCAGTGAGTTTGGCTCGGCAAAATTTTGGTGAGTCTGTGTCCGAGTGAGTCCAAAGCGCAAGATATATTGCTTGAGTGAGTCTGAGTGAATTCCACTTTGTTTTTTTTGCCAAGCTATGGTCATATCTACTCTTCTTCAATATTACTATCAGCCTTGCCTGAATTCACGTTTCACTCGTATTCACATGTATTCCAACGCAGTGTCTTTCATACACCATTTCAATATTTATTGATCAGAGGCACAATTACGTAGGGGAAAGTGCCATTGACCCCCCCCCCCCGCCAACTCTTCAAAAGAAGTTCTTGATAAATATATCTTATGTTGTCATCTCTGTAAAGGAAAAATGACCTTACTGGTTTACGAGCACTCATAACTCGTATTCGAAGGTGCTGTATCAAAAGGCGCCAAGAAGAGCACCGATTACGTGAAATATTGGTGTTATAGAGCATTGACACCATGGTCGAAAAAGATAATTCTAGGCTAACGGACTCATGAGTCGACTCACTCGGAGTCACTCAGACTCAGATCGTGCTGTGAGACGAGTCTGAGTGATTACGGGTGAGTAATGTTTTGGTGAGTTTGAGTCCGAGTGAGTCCGGTTGAAGAAACTTGTCGTAAGTGTGAGTCCTGAGGGAGTCCGGCTCAGGAAAATTTTGGTGAGTCTGAGCCCGAGGGCCCTAAGCGCATAATATATTTCATGAGTGAGTCTGAGTGAGCTCCACAAGTTTTGCCGACCTATGGTCTTCACGCTCCGACAAAAAGGCGCAGCGCGACGAAATGACTTTTATCGGATATACTCGCCGCATGTTCTACACGACGCATATAGGTACACATTGTACAAGCAGTGCGGGTTGTTTGTTTATATAGGGGCACGAAAGCGGAAGTAACCGTTTGCATCCGAAGTATGGAAAGTTACCGTCAACCGGCGACGGGCAGATGTGCATACAAAACGATGTCAGATACGCTCCTCGCAGATAAGGGCTTTCGTCAAACACACAGCACTAGATTTGGGCATGCCTAGACGCACATTCTATTCGTTCAAAAGTATACGGATGCCCACATATGCGTCAGTGAATGGTTGGTTAATTAAAGTAGATTAATCCGTCAATTTTGAATAATTATATTTTTAAAAAAAAGGTTCAACGTTATTGAATATGAAGGGACTATTCCGAACTGCTCATCCGTAAATACCGTGCCGGTACTTGATCAGCTTTTTTGTCACAAACACGAAGTCTTTTTTTTTTTTTGTGCCTATTTCGCCAAGTCTACTCGCCGAAACTCGCCAGACAGAGTCCCTCATTTTTAATTAAAGACATAGCTTTAACGCAGTGAAGTCCCTCTTCATCGGCAAACAGAGAGCTTGGCCTGAGTACACATGTTGGCGAAGTCCACAAGGGGAAGTTTGTTCGACTAGCAGACGTAAGCCCTGCGAGCACTTACGCACTTATTGCTTATAACTTGTGTCAGGGTGTTTTTACAACCGCTAGACTAAGTTTGGCCGTATAAGCTTCAATAGTACACTATGTAGCAATTATCAGACAAATAATGTTCACTATGCCTTCGTTAATTGTTTGTTGGTTTCATTAGCTTGTGTCTAACCAAAAAAAACGAGCCCTTGATTCATTCCCCTTGTTTCGTTTAATTATACACCAACAAATATGGCTTGCTAGACCATTATACTTGATTGAATAAGAAAGGAAAATGCCCATGACGACGCAGCAAGCTAATACACGAAACACGCCAACGCACACGTCGCTCGCTCGCTCGCTCGCTCGCTCGCTCGCTCACTCACTCACTCACTCACTCACTCACTCACTCACTCACTCACTCACTCACTCACTCACTCACTCACTCACTCACTCACTCACTCACTCACTCACTCACTCACTCACTCACTCACTCACTCACTCACTCACTCACTCACTCACTCACTCACTCACTCACTCACTCACTCACTCATTTACTCCCTCACTCACCCACTCACTGAAAAAGAGCATAGGAGGTAGCATACATAGCTTAGTGTTTACTTGTCGCGTATTTATGCGCACGTTTAGGTGCACATACGAAGCAAATACACGTTTAGGTGCCATTAGAGTGAGCGCCTCGAGTGACATTGGTCATAACTGCAGCCACATATCGTGCGTTTCATATCACGCGTTCATAAAGCGAACCAGCATTCATTTCCGTCCATAGATGGCTTATCAACGAAGACTAATCTTCGAACTGAGAAGCTTTATAGAACTGGAAACTTTGTGTGGAGTCGACGCTGAACCAACCCGTACGTTTTAAGCGCTGCCTCCTCCGCAATCTCTCTCTCCTGCAGCGTATCTCCAGCGGATGTTAATTACGTGCTTCAGTGCTTCCCGGCGCGAGAAAAATCGATCAACTCATTACTCTCTGGATTCAAACACTGAGCACGCCGGCAGCTTTAACGGCTGCAGAAAGAGAGGTGCATAAGCAGTCTGGATGGTGGTGTAGTTCTGGAAAAGATTTCACCGTAATGGCGTTCCTTTGTCTTCTATTTGAGCTCGCAATTGTCTTCATTAACTGGGTCGGGTATTGAAGTTCGGTAAGGAAACAATTAGACCCGTTATAGATTGCTGTGACGATGTGTATAAAGCGTGCCACGGAGTCGAGTACACAAACAGAAGCGCTGCAGGCGGAGCGCACGATAACCTTTGCTAAAATATTGAGATATCGAACTTGTACTTTCATCCTCTGTAAAACGAATCTGTAGCCGTGCCACTGTTTGTTTTGTGCATAGGAAACCGAAAGGCGGAGTGCAGGGATGTTAATCTCAGAAGGGTCTGGTTGGCTATCCTATACCGGGGGGATTGGGAGAGGGGAATAGAAAGAGGTGAGATGGGGGGAGAGAAGAAAAGATAGAAAGCAGGGAATTCTCTGTCACGTAGGAATTGCATCACCACTAGTGAAAGGACTGCAGTGGTTGCCTAGTGGTTAGAGCTTTCGGCTCCAGTGCTGGAGGTACTGGGTTCGATTCCCAATGCGGCCGGGCCCGCACAAGATTTTCTAATGGGGACACCAGACACACCGGCCTTGCGGTCGGCGTTGTGGATTCATTTTCTCGTGAAGGTGGCCTCGCCTTTCCTCTGTCTTCTTTCACTGCTCTTTCCCTCCCCCCCAACGACGACGCTGAGATGGGCTCGATAACCGAAGGCCCAATGATCGGCCGTAACACGAGTCACATTCAGCTTTAAGCGATGTCCGCCCGCTCGGGGTTTCCTGGATCTGGAGGGAAAAATGGATTTCCTCAGCGTAAACTACCCAGCTCGTGAAAAACACGTCTCGCAAACTGCTGTGTTCAAGCCTTTCTCGAAACGCAACTCAACGAATCGCGCAACTATTCATCGTCATGATCATGATCATCATCATCCTGAGTACACCCACACTGTAGGTCAAAGCCCTCTCCCATGTTTCGCCAATCAATCCGGTCCTGTGCTAGATGCGACCGCGTTATCCCCGCACACATCTTAATCTCATGTGCCCACCTAACTTTCTGCCTGCCCCTCTCGCGCCTTTGTCTTCTCTTGCAACCCAGTCTGCTACTCTTAATGACCAGTGGTTATCTTGCCTTCGTGCTACATTCCCTGCCCATGCCCGTTTCTTCTTCTTGATTTCTAGTATAGATGTCCTTAGCAACCGTTTGTTACCTGACCCACTCTGCTCTCTTCTTCTCCTTTAAAGAGCAACTATTATTATTATTGTCGTTATTGTGCGTTAGCACTCGCTGCACTCTCCATCGCTGTTTCTTTAATGATAAACTTCCCCTACACGGTGATCAATTACAGCCTGTCCTCGCGACATGTTTTCAAGAACATCGGACCGCTGCCTTTTGTCGAGAGGGTCTGCAGGGTGACAATACAGATGACCTCGGAATCGTTACTCTTAACGGCGGCAACGACGATAGAGCAAGGAGAACGCCCGCTGTGCACCGAAGACAGGGTCGTCGCTTTCCTCGCGTTGCCTCAACGCCCAAGGGTGCAGACGTCAGCCCCGGCCGTCAACAATGGGGCGGTCCGGGTCACGGACTGGAGAGGGGTCGGCGGCCCGGAGCGAGAAGGCGTTGGAAAGAGAGACGAAGGGCAAGGGAGTAATGCGGAAAGGAAGAGGAGGCCGCGGCGATCGACCATCCATTCCTCCTCGCTGCGGAGACGGAAGCGGCACGCTCAAAGGGGAAACCGACACGCGGCCGCGTGGTGGTACTCTCCGCGACGTCCTTGACGCTTGTTTTCTTTGGTGGCGGCAGCGCCCCGTTTTACGGCTGGGTTCTTGACTTTCTCTCGGTACGCAGCCAGCCTGCGGGTGACGTCACGTAGTCAGATGGCGGACGAGCGATCGTACAGACGGTGACCCTGTCTTGTTGTGCACTTGCATAAAGCGGAGCTCCGTATTAATCCCGCTGGCGTGCTAACTTACCGATAGGAAGGCAACCTTGAGCAGGCTCCTCGTTGACATTGGTTGACCTGCATTGTCTATAAACAGATTCGGTCGGCCAAGTCAGCCCTCTTTCCCTCGCTACGTCTTTTATACTTTCCTGCGAAGTCATACTGTACCGTGCAGAACGTAACTATACGCCGTTTCTTTTCTTTTTTCCCCCCCTTTGTTTTGAAAGCCACTTGAATGAAAGGGCCAGCAACTGCTTTTCACTGCGAAGAGGGCCGCACATTCTGCAGTGTTTAGCTGCCTTTTTCTTTGCCTTCGTATAAGGGATTTAGTTATGTTTATGTGAGATCCCATAAAGGTACGCTGAAGTTTGAGCAGCACCAGACAAGACGGAGCAAGAACAGGACGCACGCCGTCCGGTATGTATGTATGTATGTATGTATGTATGTATGTATGTATGTATGTATGTATGTATGTATGTATGTATGTATGTATGTATGTATGTATGTATGTATGTATGTATGTATGTATGTATGTATGTATGTATGTATGTATGTATGTATGTATGTATGTATGTATGTATGTATGTATGTATGTATGTATGTATGTATGTATGTATGTATGTATGTATGTACTTGTGTATGTGTCTTAACTGATGTAACTGCAACACCTGCTTCAACTGTTTCTCGGGACAAGGTGGAAATCTGTCCTGCTGGCAAAGTTCATTGCTTCTGATTGAGGTTACTTGATTCTACTGCTCGCGTCTGAATTGCTTCATGCGCGTGTCTTGGCGACTGCTCACATGGCACTTAACTAAGCACTGCATTGAGCAAATCTCTTACTATCGCTTTGTAAACGTCTCCAGCCTCAACGCTCGGTACACCTTTACACCTTGCCTGATTTTAGAGCGCTCAGTGTACAGTCACATGGCCGGAGGTTATACCACTGGTCAGACTCCTTCACCTTAGCCTTTAACAGGCACGTCATGAGCTAAAGGAATCATTTAGGTAGTTCAGGGAACCTAACCCTGTGCCTTTTCGTATTTGCTTGAACATTAGATTATGGCACGGCGTTCTTTGATTGCCTATCACGCAAAAGTACTTTGTCGCAAGTAAGTGACCCTCTTTATAAGCCCCTACCCAGAAGCCACAGTGCGGAAACGCTCGTAAAACGACTCATAAAAAAGCGCGTAATATATATATACGCTCGCACTTTGCAAGTTACGCATCATAAAACTCGCCTTTTTTGTATTTATTTTGGCGTGCAATCCAGCCATCGCGTGGAAAGCTTGCCACCTGCTTTCTTGCGTGAATAAACACTTATAAGTTATTTCTTTGGGCATGTGTGATTGTTTTTTTTTTTTACTTTTTTGCGAATGTTTAACGTTCTGAGAAATTTTGTTAATGATACGATGCGCACGACCGCGTGTAGTAGTGCTACGTGCTGCAGTTCTATTTTGCGTGAGGTGCTGTCGTAACGAGCGGGTGAAGTTTCGCCGCACGCTTGCGGCATTTTCTGAAAAAAAAAAAAGAAAACTGATTTTGTTTCTTCTTTGCCGGGAGGCGTGGGATACCCTGTATTTAAGGACGAGTTATTCGCTTCGCTTCAGTTACTTCAGAGGAGTACATATTCAATCTCTCGCTTTGTCAGTCTTACCCTGCTGACAAACAAAAGAAGAATGCGGTGTCCACGTGACCTCAGTACTATAATATGCATCCAAATCATTATCAGCGCTTCAGAAGGGATAGAGTTTGGACGTGTTGGTCATCGCTAAGCAGAATACATTGCGTAGAAACGAGCGTAGGCCAAGAAGACGACAGGACGAGCGTCGTTTCCGCGCTGTGCATCATTAGCACCATGAGCACATTTAATCAGAATTCGTTCAAAATATAAGGCGAAGAGCAGTCGGGTAAGGAACCGGATGTTTACACAGAATGAAAGTTGAGTGGATATTGCAGGCATTGTTAGGCAGTGAACATTTCCATATAGTAAATCTAACCTGCTTCTTGATTCGGGTCCTCGTTTTAACGCGATAGCGTTAAAGAGCTCGTTTCGCAGAAATTCCGGCGTCGGCGTCGATGTCGGCGTCGGCGTCGTTGGTTGTGAGCGAAAAATCATCATCTTGTCCATGACCGAAAAATCGAGAAAGATGCAAATAAAATAAATGAATAAAAATTACGGGGTGCTAGTGAGGATCGAATCCAGGCCGTCCGCGTGGCAAGCAGGTGTTATACCACGAAGCCATGCGTATCCTTGGGAATTCATTGAAAATAACTCCCTCTGCTTGGAAATGCAGTGAAAATAACTCTGACTTCACAAACACACGCGTCCTGTATACATACGTCACAATACAACATGTCATATCGCCGTAATATTGCGTGGTACAAGCGTACATTGCCATCGGGCGTCACAACACGTGAATACCATAACGACATCGTGGTTTAAAGCCTGCCGCCCATTACAAAAGGCACACACGTTACTGCGCGTATTACCTTAACACCACGTAGTGGTTGCATAGCAAGTATGCACTAAGTGGTTGAAGTACGCAACAGGGACAGGATATCGCTATCGCGTTCAACTCTTAAAGGTGATCTTAAGGGTCCCCCCAATTTTTATTCATTCATCCCATCACTTCTCTACATGAACAGAAGGGCTTTGATCTTTCTTTTATCCGTAGTATTCCCAAGTGAACAGGAAGTCCCTCTCTACAGGTTTCTGACTGGGACGGCCGTCGCGCCACCAGTAGTTAGTTACATGGGTGGGATGTTACAACACATGAGTGATGTGTCGGGTTTCTTGGTCATATTCACAGCAATGACTGATGTTTTAATAAGGTTTGACGCCTCCGGGTGCCTGCCGCATAACGGAACTATATGTGTCATGAAGAGAGAAATAGATGCAGCTTTATTTAACCAAAGGATTCCGACACGTACGTCCCAGGGTCCCCGCACGACCCTGCGCATGCTGGAACTCTTAAACCATTCGCAGAATCGGAAGCAGGGTGAACTGGCCATCTGACAAGGCATGCATGCTCACAGCAAGTCATCTCAAACATAGGGATATTACGGCAGACTGAAAAATATGTACTTTTGAGTTCTCTGTACACACTCTGTCAGCGTGCGGCAGGTTGTAAATAAGGGTTATATGAAAGAAGGAGACTATATGTACGATGAAATCCAGAGCTAGGGCAGAGAGAGAGAAAATGCAAGGAGGTTAACCATACGCGAGTGTTCGTTGCGCCGATGTGCTACGAATTTTTTTTCTATAAATAAAGGTATACAACTAGTGCAGGTATTTAAAAGACATATATATATATATATAGTCAGGAATGAGCTTCGTAGAGTTTTACCTGACCCCCCCCTCTCCGTTTAATTGCAAAATTTTTGTTGAGAGCCGCGCATTACGTTGCGAGCCAGCGGTAAAATACGTACTGCCGTACAAATATTTAACTAGCGTACGCAGCGGGGACATTTCTTTGTGTCAGCGCCATATGATAGAACGAATTTGCAAAAAAAATTTTGTGGGCATGTGCTTTGTGGGCATGCCCTTTCCCTCACCCTTTTTGGAACTTAATTCAGTCATACGGCGAAGGCACAAAGAAAAAAAAATGCCCCCCACCTCCCCGAAGGGAATCGTGGGGAAATGCGAATGCGCCGACACCGACTTCTGCCATCGCCTTGAGAGGCGCCCAGCCAGCGAACGGTCGAGAGTGAGGTGCGAGCGGACGGGAGAGTGGGGCGCAGGGAGGAGAGAGAGCGAACGGCGAGAGAAGGAGCGGCGAAGCACAGCACCTACCCTCTCCTACACTCTCTCGCACCACATGCTGCGGTTGCTAGGGGCGAGGATAAGCGCGCGCGCCCGCAGCTGTTGCTATGGGAGAGGGAGTGAGAGCGGAGGGATAACACCTGCCGGCGCGCGGAGGCCGCCGCGGACAACGCCAACGCCGCACGACGCCGGATGCCTGACATAGCCCGACTAAGAAATGCATTCGCATTTAAAATTGCCGCTCGCGCACGCTAGTTGAAGATTTGGGCGACTATACAGCCCAACGACAGCGGCCATATACAGTCGCTGCCTTTTCGCGTTTCGGAGAACACGGCTCGTTGCGCTAAACCAGCGTGTCGGCAGTTCCGCTTAGACGTGCCACTTCTGAAAGCTTTCCGAGGAGAAACAGCTGTGAGTGCGAGCGACGCGCACCAAACCGACGCGGGCCGCCTAAAAAAAGGCCCCTGCGGTACTCTTCAGTTGAATATACTTTCCAGCCGTCGTGCAGCAACTTTCCGTTTGGCATTAGTAAAATCGAAACGTTCTTCTTTTTCACGCTTTTTTCCTGTATTTTAATGTAAATCGGTGTATGGGTGCTCTTCGCGAATGCTTTTGAAGCAAAAGCTACGGTCCTATAGCTCGCTTTACGTGTTCCAAACAACATAACCTTTCCCTTAATACTATCATGCGTGTCGGCAAACTTTGTCTGTTCTGTTTTCTTTCTTTTCTTTTTTTTAATCCTGGAATGTCTTTGCGTTGCTATTACGAGCACTGCTTTCCATTAAGAAATTAAGCAGTTATGTCGTGTTTACGCTGTTGCTTGTCTTAGGTGGTACATACAAAACTTTCATGGCTTGTAGCGCAGCATTCATCTTTGGCCAGGGACTGCCGGTCACGTGGTACGAGTAGCCATAACAGCGTCCGGCCTGTCCTTATTGCATGAATGGCCTCCAGTGTGCGCTCGCCATTTCCTGTTACGTAACCGAACCCGCATTCCCTGCGCTGGCCGGACGGCCAGACTATATAACTGCTCTCAAACTTACGAAATGCTCTTTCTAAACTGCGCTGCAAGAGTGAAAGAATGTCATCTGTATAGTGAGAGCTATTTAGAACACTTAGACGCCCCGCCATGAGCCAAAGTTTGGGACCAGTCCTTATCATTGATAGGCGCTCAGTCTCGAAGTACTTTTACAGCGCACACGCAGGTGGCATGGTAAGGGCTGCTGACGTAATGTGTAGCATTATTATTTAACCCGGACACGCTGAAGTATTCAGTCGAATCGCGGGGTGTAGTAATAATAATAATTGCTGGGGCTCGACGTACCAAAAGCACGATGTCATTAGTATAAGGCACGCCGTAGTGGAAAGCTCCGGAAATTTCGACCACCCTAGCTACTTTAACGTGCACCTAAATCTATATACGCGGGCCTCTAGCATTTTCACCTCCATCGAAAATGCCACCTGCGCGGTCGGGATCGAACCGGCGACCTTCGGGTCAACAGCTGAGCACCGTAACATCTGTACCACTTATAGGCGGCTGAATCGCGGGGCGTAATGCGGCTGTTGGAACTGCTATTACACATAGCAATCTCTGCAGCTCTTCGTATTATTATGCCGTCCTTTTGCCTAAACGATTGCTTTAAAAAGCGCTCAGCGTCAGTGACGTCACGGAGACTTGGTCCAACACACCTAAAATTGGGCGATTTTAACTAAGCCACACGAGCGCCGCCACCCTGGGCTTTTTAACGGAATGTTTTCTTGTGTTTATATATCGTGATGGGAATTAATAGCGTCATGAAACGTCAAACACACCAACTCAACTGTTTTTACGCGTACGCATCTACCGTAGCACTGTTCATATGGTTGTTAAACATACAAAATGGCAAGGTTAACAGGCGGCACCGAAACCCATCCGTAACAATAGTTCTATATATTAATGCGAATAACTTTTTTATTTTTATTAAGTGAGCCTGAATATTTTTTCTCGAGACCACCGCACGCCTCTCGAGTCTTCTATAGGGTGATTACTGAGTGCACGCGATTGGAGCCTTTAACTCTGTTTTGGATCTCAAGACACTCGGATGAGAGTACAATGATCTCCGGAAGAGAGTTCACATGTATCTTCAAAGAGAGTCATATTCGTGGCAAGCCTGAACTCTCAAAAAAGTCAAAGGAGTCTTCTTGTTGCTTCAAGTGTGGGCATCGCGAAAGGGCGTGGCAGTTGCAGGGGTGGCAGGAGCATACGCCGTTGAAGTGTCACACGGAAGTTTAAACGGACCTAGGGCCCGCCTTCCGTAACTCTATGACAAAGGCGACTTACTATAGCGAGAAGTGTTACTCGGGTGGTTGTACGCAACGTGTAAGGCCCCTTCTTTACACGTCTGTTCGGGGAATTTCTCTTTGAAGTCTCCAAAGGAGGACTTCAAAGAGAAATACCTACTGCCGAGGTATCTGGTCCCGAGTCCCTGCCTCGACGCCCGCATATGCTTGGGGACGAAATGCTGAAGCACTCGCGCATTTGTATTTGAAGAGGTTCTGTTCTGTTCTGTTGTAACTGTCTTGCTGTGGAGATGTTGCGGTTCATATTACCTCGGCTACTCCATATCTATAAGTTCTGCAGCGAAAAAAATACATAACGAATGTTACCCAAAATTAACAATAAACAGCTAAAAAAATAAGAAAAATAAGACGTATACTGACGTTAGTTCTGGAAGCTGACTTTACTCCTCCATACAAATATCCTGTATACAAAGAAGCTCAGAGTAAGTGTGAACTGTGAAGCTAAGGAAATGCTGACAACAAGTTTTATTTCGAGAAATAAAATCAATTTTCGCGTGGGGCGCCTACTGAAAGTGACACTAGCGTTATTGCGTCACGCTGCAAGTCTCGGTCCTGGTGACTTCGCGCATCAGTATGGCTAGTTGTGATGACGTCATATACCCAAACATACAAGATGGCTGCTTGCGCGTCACGAACGTAGCCACGGAGCGGAGCGGCCGTGGCAACGTAACGATAGGTTGCGCGAGCACGGCACGAGAAGCTCATTAACGTGTCGTGCCGCCAGGGTACGGTGAAAACCGAAATTAACTTTTTAAAAACGTGATGTAATTAATTTTTCAGGGCGCGCACTAACGCTTACCAGCACATTTTCTAGGCACTAGGGGGCTTGGCCTTTCGCTTGACCCAAGAAAACTGGAAAACTTTTCTTGTCAGTACCCCTTTAAGAGCACACCAAAGATACTCGTGGTAAAAACTGAAGTAAAATTTTCCCTATACGGCATCGCTCATGACCTGATGTGCAGTTTCCGGACGTTAACCTCCCCATGTATCTTTCAAAAGGCTCTTCAGTTTATATGACTCCTTAATTCCACCAGCGCCACGGCTTTTGTTTTCAGTTCCCTTAACTCTCGCTCCGGTGCGTCCCTAATCCTGTTGTCTGCGGCACGAGCGGATTTGTCAAAAAAAGAAAAAAAACTTCCTGAAGTTTCGGCAGCTTCCTCTACCGGAAAGTGCTTTTCGTGATCCGGGGATTCCGCGCCGTAAGCTGCAGGAGACAACGGAAGAAGAAGAAGTGAAACAAAGACGAACAGTGACATTCGCTGCGAAGCCGAAGAAGCTAACCGACTTTTTGCAGATTTAGCCGGAGGGAGAGACGGAGCGGCTTTTTTCTCGCTGCAAGTGATGTCCTTTTCTCCTGACGTCTGGCGCGGCTATTCTTAGCATCACTCGCTGGGCCTACTCTGCTCGCCGGTTCGTTGTTTTCGCTGGCGCCCGCGTTATTTCGGGCTTCATTCAGGCGAAGAAGAGGCAACGCTCCGCGAGTTGTCGAGCAAATCCTTCGCGGATGAGTCAGAGCCGGTCGCGCTCGAGGCGATCGCTTATTGTGTCGCCGCACGTTGAGGCGGAGCGACCTTTTATTGAGATGCGAGTTTTTCAGGCGAAGCTTGCTATGAGTTACAGATTTCGTTGTTGCTGACGGCGGCGGCGTTATGCGCGAAAAACTCGGCGCCGGCAGTGTAGATAAATGCGTCCCTCGACGGTGGGCCACCCACTGTAGTACTGGATGTACTACACGTGGTGTAGTCGGTAACAAAATCAACTGCGTTAGGATGATGATGATGATGATGGTGATGATGATGATCTTGTAGGTTGCTGGTGGATCTAGTCTTGCGAGAATGCCCCACCCCAGTCCTTCGTCTCAGAAAACAACAAAAGCATGATTTTTCATAAGAGTAACAGGTATGCGTAAGGATCATTAGCTACTCGTCCATTCACCGGTGACAGTAGCCAACTGCAGCCGGCAGTGGGTCACACTAGCCAACGATCAGTCAACAGTGTTGGATATTTAGCGATTATTACCCAGTTCCTGGGTTATATCTCCGTGGTCCTTTATAAACACACATGTAGTGCATACACAGGACATAAGGTCAGCGCTTCACAATACTCAGTACGCCGACTGTGTTATATGTTCAGTGTGGCAGCGCCTTCGAAGAATTCCTTAACTGGGTTTAATGATTTTCAGCGTCTGTCTTCAAGACACTTTTCTGCGTTCGAACTCCAATAGCCGAGTGAATTCCACCAGTGAGAAGGGTCAGTGGAAATGAGTTGCGTGCAATATTATTCTAGGTGTAATAGCTGATTCCCTTTCTTGGAGGAGTTAACTGTAACACGAACCTGAAAAATGCTTGAAACTTGAATCAGTGTCTTACTTGACTGCGAGTAAAACGTTTTTTGATCTGCTCCGTCTCAACAGTTGTATGCAGTGCGCTTAGTTTCCTGGCTCGTGCAAGCCGATCAGTAGCGAGAGATAGCGGTTACGAGCTGCTCGCCGTTTTTCGCGTGACATTCCAATTTGTTGCTATCGCATTCACTGCTTCGCGTTTGCTGCTAAACTGTGACATTTTTTTTCAAGGCGAAAGCCTTAGATGACTAATCTAACGTGTAAGTTTACCGTCGGCGTCAACATGACTGATGCAAGAACCATCATCGTGTGACGACGTCACCGTATGACGTCATCATATGACGTCACCAATGGCCAAAATTTGACACGTCATCATGCCGTCCCATAATGACGACATCACGTGACACCTTCGTTTGGTCAAAAGTTGGCTGATCCCGGAGGCGCTGCGAAACCCCAGGAGGGGTAGAAACAACAGTGCGAACTTGGGCTGTTTGGTGAGGCATTAAGAATCGCATAGGCGTGCGCACGTGGGGGGGTAGAGGGGGCGGCCGCTCCCCCTAGTCACCTAACGGGGGGGGGGGGGGGGGGAGGGGGTAAAGTCAGCCCCATACACTGACAAAATAGGGAGGAGGGCGCTGCGACGAACCTTCACTCCCCCCTGAAGGGGAACTCTGCGCACGCCTATGATGAATGGAACAGCGCACGAGCAGGTGCGAAAAACTTGCAAAAGCCTGCGATCCAAGAGGCTATGCGAAACCGAGCAAGGTGTAGAAGGCTTTCGGGGGGGGATCAATGCAATCGATATAGAACATAAAGAAGAAAATGAAAATAGATTTTTCTTCAAGTTGTCTAGGGGAGCGTAGGATTTTATCCTCTTTTTTCTTTTGTCGATATATCGGAACACTTCTTGGTCGACAGATGTCGCTCGAACCGCCTTTACTAAGACAAAACATCAAAAGCTACATACTGCTTGTCTTCTCGGTAAAAACCATTACATGCGGGTACGCTTTACGGGTACGCTATGTGCAGCATATTTTCATTGACGCTCGTGCATTTACGTAGTAGCGAGGCCCCTAAGACATCGGGGTTCAAAACCAAACATCATGTGTGACACTGCACTGCGTGACGCACACAGTTCTTTCTATTATTATTTCTTTACAGCCGGCGATGCGTGTTAAGCGTTAATTCGGACAAGTGACATCTCTAAATAAACAGACGGCGTTCTTTCTACGAAGCCGTGGGTGACTTAATTTAAGTACAGTAGATGCCGGTGTCGGAGTTTCAAATTTTAACGCCCCATAGCATAGAATGTCTCGCCTGTTCAGACTATATGAATATCAATGTGGCAGCTGACGTCTGAGCGACGAACTAGCATGGCAGAGCGTGAGTCATCAAGGCTGTCTGTCTGCTTCCTTGCGCGCGTACGTAAGATATGACGGCGTATGAAACTGACAGATATAGTTTACCATGGTCGTCATCGGCGTGCGCAAGGGGGGAGCCATCAGGGGGGAGCCATTAGAGGGGAGCCAAGTATCACGGCAGTGTATCCCCCCCCCCCCCCCTCACATCCATTGGTCGAATCCAAAAGAAGCAGAGCTGTCAGGTGCTACCGAGCTAACGAGCAAAATCGTCACAATAAAAGTCCCCCCCCCTCCCCCCTCCCCCCCCCCTAAAAAAAAAGCGACGCGAATTTCACGAAGAAGCCCAAAAGAAGCGAAAATTTAATGAATTTTACCATTCTTGAAAATATCTTAATTATAATAAAAAGATGTCAATCAAATACGAAGGCGAGTTCAAAAAATCCCCTTACTTATTCTGTATGCAGTGAAAATATGCGCAACTATGAACGAAAGCACATACTTACTATTTAACCTTGTCGCTCGGGTGGTCTACATTCGGTTGAATACACGTTCCCTAGTGCACAATTAAAGATACGTGTTGATTTCCCCAACTTATGTTTGACTTCAACACTCAGCTACTCAAAGTCATCGACAAACGCGCTATTGGTGAGCGTGATGGTCAGTAAGATAACTATATTTGCTGGAAGCTTGAAGTTTGAAGTTTATTTCATTATTTTTCATGGTACATGTATTTAGATTTTTGAGGGACCCAACAAAATTCATAAAGGGTCCCTAACGGCATTATAACACCAAAAACACTAAATGGCAACAGAGTGGGAAGGGAACATTGAGTTATCAAAAACACAAGAAAGCATAGATATCAACACGGGATATGGCTTGATAGAAAATGGCCACCGTTGCTAAACAACAAAAACATGACTGATACGATAATTCGATGTAATTAAAACAACAGGAATTCGTTGTGTAATATGTATAAGTGAGAATCTGAACATGTCTGAAAATAATGACTACAAATGGCTGTCGCAGGGTGAATTGATATGAAGCGAATTTTTTAGTTGTGCTAAGAAAGAGTTAAGAGAGGGGGCTGTCTTTAAATTAGTAGTAAGGCTATTCCAAATTGTACTTCCTCTAAATTCTAAAGCTAGACGGCCGTAATTATTATTTATTTTAGGTAGTAAAAGTCTGTAGCGTGAAAAACACTCATTAACTCCGGCTGACAAACGAAGGGACACTGACAGTAAGGTTACAAATAAACATGCGATCCATTTACAAAAAACATGCGATCCGTATGAGGCTTTCTGAACAACGTTTCGTGCGTGTAAATGAAATTTATTTGAGAATCTGTGACAACTCCCAGGAATTTTGTGAGATTGGCATGCTGTACGAAACAGTTGTTATAGATTATGTCATTATGCCCTAAGATTTCGCGTCTTTCACAGTGAAAAAAATATGAATAGAGTCTTTGCAGGATTGAGTGTGACGGCATTAGTTGTGCACCAGCGATGAAGGTTGCAAAGTTCGGCATTAACTTTTTAATTAACGAACTTTCGTTAATGCAAATAAGCCCAAGTGACCGGAAAATTGTACAAACGACACGGCGAAAAAAAGATGCCCAAATCCTCTTATTACAAGCGAAACTGGGAACTCTGGAAAGAACGCAAGCTTCGAAATGGGCGTAAAAAAATTCATCGATAAATACGATACTCCCTAATGCGAATTCTGAGTGCTGCTTCGTGTTCGGGTACGCCAACTGTGTTTGTAGTTTTGGCTAGTAACATTCGTTACATATTGCCCCAGAAACTGCCACCGCTCGAGTGCTACATGCACTAAATCCCCTGAATAACGCTCACCACCCTGTGCATTGCAGGCGTCGCGAACCAAGCGAGACGCCGACAGCCCCGTTACGGCAAGCGGCCGTCCACCCTAGTCATGTAAGAGGGGGGGGGGGGGGGCAAGTCTGTTTCATACATTGATTTAACAGGGAGGGGGGGCTCGCATCTATCAACCTTCGCCCCCCCCCCCCCCCTGAAAGGGAACCCTGCGCACGCCTATGCCTGTCACAACGGCCCGTCTTTGGTCCGCGACTTTCTGGTGCTAAAGGTGGGAAGTAGGCTAAACACTTCCTGAAATGCAACATTACCTGGTCCACGGCCGCCGCTATATTGAAAAACCTCCGTGGCATTAACCTTGCACGTTCAACAATGACGGAAAAAGTATGAGTCAAGGCATGGGCAAACCTGACGCCGTCATCAGAGCGTTTTAGTAAAAGTTGGATTAGGAGAAGGAATTACTCATAATGCATCTCCTTCCTTGCTTCAGACGACAGCGATTTTTTTTGTTTCTTAGCAATGGTTAAGTGACAAACATGGTGGTGTAAAACAGGTGAAAAACCCGCGTGCGTGGTCCTTGTGAGGATGGAAAAACATATGTAAATGTTCGTATGCATATAGCTTCAGGTGCACGTCCAAGAATCCTAAATCGCCAAAATTAATCGGGTTTTCCACTATAAGGACTGCTTCATGTCGCGTCGTGGTTTCGACGAGTAAATGATCAGAATTTATTTAACTTAAATTTCGTATCTGTAACCTTTCTTAATCGTTCTAAACGTCTAGCTGACGTCATTTCCAAGGTACGTCAGTGAAGCAGTCGTCTTGCTTGCCCTTAAGTTTCATTGCGGACATGCAACGCCCTTATATCGGAGATGTCTTTGCGAGATAGAATTCACGCTACCTGAAAGCTCGCATTTGCGTTTTTATCTTCGTTGTAGGGAAAGCCCCACGTAAACCCCTCCCCCCCCCCCCCCCACTCCCTCCCTCTTAGCCCTCCCAGAACAAATCAGAATCAAAATACAACTTCGTCAAGTCATGTTTTGGGCAAGTTTATTACAAAATACAATCCTTAATTTCACCGCCACCCAGCACCACTCTGTATAAGAATCGAAACACTGTCCCTGCTTTGTCAATATATACACGCGTACGCCTGTTCGCACATCCGTCTTTTTAATTGCACAAATCCCTACTAGCTGCTTGAACAACTCTCGGACAATATTTAAGAGTATTTAAGAGAAGGAATGTCTCGACGTATCTGCAGTTGAAGATCAAATCAAATCAAAATATGTTTTATTCAGGTGTAATTACAAAGAATGCGTCCAAAATACATGGACTAGTAGCTGGTCCAACAAAGAAAGTACATGATGGTTAGCATCGCCCATGACTGGTCATGAAATGATTGGTTTTATACGTAGGCAAGTTTTAACGATGTACAAGTCTACGAAAGAAAAGGTGTTACAGTTCACTTGGCAAGAAAAATCACGACAGTCAGCCTCAGTGGTGTCTTTTTTATGGCTCGCCTTGCGCACCGCAGTCGTGCATTACGTGTTCTGCATTGTTTTTTACACGATTATAAGGTACTTCAATAATAATATCTGGGGTTTTACGTCCCAAAACCACGATATGATTATGAGAGACGCCGTAGTGGAGGGCTCCGGGAATTTCGACCATCTGGTGTTCTTTAACGTGCGCTGACATCGCACAGCACACGGGCCTCTACCATTTCGCCTCCATCGAAATGCGACCGCCGCGGCCGGTTGTAAGGTGCTTCAGTGTCAAGTACACTACTTTTACACTTAACCGTCACTGGTTCGAAGTGTGATGATAACGCCATACGTAGGATATAGCTTCCCGAGGTCGAGTGACGCAAAACATGCTTGTCGAAATAGGGTGCGCTGCGAGGTGCATGGAATTTCGATGCGAATATTTTATTGCCGTTTCAAGGTGAGCCCGTTTTTCCCAAGACAAGTCAGCAAGGTCAATAGGTCTACACTCTTGCGTTTCGCTCATCGCCTATAGGAGCAACTAATTCAAGCCAGGTGTAAGGTGACGTATGCAGTTACGGTGTTAAACTATATTGCGACTGATATTAAATATTACTTTGGCACGCTGAGAAACGCGAGACGTTATTTCAGCATTCACGCAGACTTGTCTTGTACGTTTTACATGAACGCAGCTGTATATCGTTTCTCAATTGTGAGTGCATAATTGTGTAATCCGCATAATGAAGTAATCAAGGGATCATGAAGCGTCCGCCTTTAATCGCAGGGCCGAGTGTCCAAATCCTTTCAACCCCTTCATTAGCAATGGCTCGTGATACTACGGGTTTAAAGGGGCCGGAAATGACGTACCGACGCATCAGTAACGACAGGAAGACAGCTGGACAGCCTACAAAGAGGAGTTTATTATTATTATTATTATTATTATTATTATTATTATTATTATTATTATTATTATTATTATTATTATTATTATTAGCATTATTATTTTTGCACACTGCCTGCACATTCAGAATAATGCGCAAGGGGGTTTCACGCCCTGAGCTCGAATACAGAGGACACTGATATATGATTCGTGAGCAGTGAAATTTACTGGCAGATGGAGCAGTTGCTAGTTAGATTGGTAGGCCGACTACGCCGCCAGAAAGTACACCTCAGTGAACCATTCATTCAGCCAAGTCCACATGCGCTGATATTGAAAACAAGCGACTCGTTCCCGATGGCCCACCGCGTTTACACGCATTCAAGACCATTAGCAAAAGCAGAGCGTCTCTCCCTGAACGCGGACCATGGTGCCTTGAGTCGTGAAACGGGCGTAATTGACGACTGTGCCGTTTGGCCAAGCATCTGCTCATCACTTCTCTCTATGTTCGCGTAAGACTATATGCACGGAATCTACACATGGAAGTAAACGGCTGTAGAGCTTAATAACTGGATAACAGGCTAGCCAATGGAGGAGGCATGAGGGAGGAAACAAAAAGGGAGAAGGCATGGAGGCTAACCAGAAAAGCGTCCGGTTGTCTACCCTAGGATTCAAAGATGTAGCGCGTCCCAGACGGGACAAAGCGAACGACACATAAACACACATACACAGCGCCAACTTTCAACAATACAGCTTATACAGATGATCAAGAGTACATATACTCTACATCAGGTGCGTATATAGGACACATGCTCAAAAGAAACAGTCATACATCTAATGCAGATATTCACGTCATCCTCAAATATAAAGATCTGCATTAGATGTATGACTGTTTGTTTTGAGCACGTGTCCTATTACGCTCCTTATGTATGGTACTGCTGATCCTCTGAATAAACTGTATTGTTGAAAGTTAGCGCTGTGTATGTGTGTTTATGTGTCGTTCGCTTTGTCCCGTCTTGGATGCGCTACACCTTTGGAATGCTACGAATCACCAACAAGCCCGCCGTCATGCACTTAGTTGGCCACCCTACACTGTAGACTGAGGAATTGGGGAAGGTGAATATAAAAGCAAGAGATAGAGAGAGAGAGAGCACAGAATCAAGAAACAAGGGACGGCGGGGAGGTTAACCAGGCATACGTCTGGTTTGTAACGGCTGCATCTTACCTTGTACTTCCCTACGGGGCAGTAACCTCGAAAAGGGTTCAACTTAAATTCGAGGACGACGCGAAGAGAGCACAGTGAGTTAGAAACAAGGACCACGAGAGAACAGAGTGGGTTAGGAAACAAAAAGGCGTTAAGATCATCTTGTTGGAAATAAACAAGAAATGGGCATTGGCAGGTTACCCAGCGCGACGGCAAGATAACCGCTGGTCATTAAGAGTAACACGTAAGACGCCAAGAGAAGGCAAGCGCGCAGAAAGGAGACAGGAAGTTCGGAGGAGATTTAGAAGTTTCCGGTGATAACCTGGCCTCAGCAAGCGTAGGACCGGGTTAACTGGCGAAACATGGGAGTGTCGTTTGCCCTGAGGTGGGCGTAGTAAGATCTGATGGTGATGATGATGTCGGTTTTCATCCCTGCACTGAGTGCAAGGGATCAAGGGTTCCAGACGAGAGATAAAGGATAGAGAAAAGACAGAGAGTGACAACATTTATTTGCACCCGTCGAGAATGACGGGGAGAAGGCTTTGACCTCTGCCCCCATTCATCCCCCGATCATCGGCCGTAATCCCTTGGGACTCGGTGTCGCTCAGGGCGAGATGGACGACTTTGCGTTGTTCTTCGGCTTCGTGGCTGAGTAATAAGGTCTCCCTGGATTCTAAATTTCTACTCGGATGGTTGTAGGAAGGGCAGGTTCAGAGTCCAGACCATGTGAGCTAGACCTGCAACGCTATTACAATGCGTTCATCTAAGAGAAAGAGCCCTCAGCACGCGCGCACTTTCAGGTACCCTTCAAGTGGACACTAGCGGTCGCTGAGACCTCTTGGACATTTAAGTACAATAGTAACGCCTCCATTATTGAAGCGGCCGCCCCTGGCAAAGCGAATACGTTAATCAAGACAATGCACCGTGGGTCGATCTCATTGACGTACTTGCACAGGACGATGCGAAGGTCACCGCTAAGTTTGCACTTGTGAAAGAATAAATTACTAAGGAAACATACGAAGGAAAAAACGGACGAAATGTCATGACGTGTTCCTTCGTCCCACGCAGGTCGTCGAACTTGGATCGAAAGGTCATCGTTGATCCCGGGTGTCGTCAACTCTAGCTACCTACGCCTTTCTGGTTCCGGGTAAGTTTATTATATAGTTTTAGAGTGTGTGGTCTTCCGGCTTTCGAGTAATCGGGCTTTTTAGTCTGTACGGCACACCGCTATACGCACAAGGCCATGCGTTTACCTTAATATTGGGAGTGAACTGCGCATGCGCGCACCCGGAAAACATCGGCCGCGCCGCCTAAAGCGGTTGCCGTCCACCTCAAATCTATCAAGTGGCCGTCATGCTTTCCTTTGCCTTCGATTCATGTCATTAAGTTTCGACAGCAAGATATTTGAGTCAATTCGGCACCGTTTCCAAGAAAGACAGTCGAATAATCGATGCTGCAAGTTTAGCAAGTGGCGATGGGCGCTCCCAGAATCTCGGAGGACATAGATTACGTGTTTGTTAGTTGTTTTTATCCTCCATAGCTGGCGTCACATGACGTGGCGGTAGCTATACGGCTCACACTATTCGGTACTACGCGTTACGCCTTTGCGTTAGCGGAATACCGCACAGACTAAAGAATGCTAATATGGTAGCGACATTTTGTGATGATGCATGTCACCGCGACGCCTGTAGACACGTTTTCGCGTTGCATGAAAAATTCTTGCCTGATCATTAAAAAAAAAAAAAAAAGAGATTTGAAGATGTCAGCGCATTCACAGCCCGGCCGACAATTTACGTCAACGGAGATGTAGGATGCGGTTGCTAACCGCAATAATGGTTCTGTGTGTGCCTGGCTGACATTTGCGCCACCAGAAGGCACCACCGATCCAGCCGTTTACGATTACGCCTACCCGTAAACCCTAGGAGTCTCGCAGACAAATTAAATCTCTCTATCAACTTGTGGTACTATTGTGGTTCACCCCTCTTTCTCGCTGTTTGTTGGAGTCCTTGTTTGTTTGTGCGCGTGGGTGCCTTGCCCCCCTTGTTCTTTCTTGTAATTTCTTTACTTTTGCTGACAAGCTCAGTTCTTAACTGCGGTCTATCTTCGGAAAAATCGAATGTTGAAAATCTTAGATGCAAATATATGACAAATGTTTCGAAGGAAACCGCCGCGGTGGTATAGCGGTTAGGGTGCTCGGCTGCTGACCCGAAGGTCGCGGGTTCGATCCCGGCCGCGGCGGTCGCATTTCGATGGAGGCGAAATGGTAGAGGCCCGTGTACTGTGCGATGTCAGTGCACGTTAAAGAACACCAGATGGTCGAAATTTCCGGAGCCCTCCACTACGGCGTCTCTCATAATCATATCGTGGTTTTGGGACGTTAAAGCCCAGATATTATTATTATGTTTCGAAGGAAGCACTATTCGCGGGCTCATATTTCCCGCTGCAAAACGAAAATCCGAGAACTCTTAAAAAAAAGGTATCATTCTGAAAACATTAACCGTGCTATGTGTCGAATGTTCTTCGAAACCTCCATCAGAAGAGAAACACCATCCGAACTATAACTAACAGTTATAATAAAATTTCAAAATAAATGAACAAAACATTTCTTTTCTTCTCGACTTGACTGCACCTAACAAAATATGTACTTGCTTCTGATCATGTAAATGCTACACATTTCTGTACGTGTGTTGCCTAGTGGTTAAGACACCTGCCTTCGGAAATGCCACGTATTTCCCAGTTTTTTTGTTTTTTTTAATTCTCGATTCTTCATAATTGAGACAGCCTGCATGTATTTGCCCAGCGCTGGCCGCAATTTCCATTTTCCAGAGCTCCGTTGAGCGCCAGCAAATAAAAATTGGCATATACATAAAGGCCTCCTATTATCTCTTCTAGAAGGTCACCTCTCTCTCTCTGCGATTCAGATCGCGCGTAGCGAATTTATTCCGTTCGCGCGCTCGTCTCCGTGACGTAATGTCTGCTCGCTCGCGAGACGCTCGGTTATCCGTCCATTATCGGGAGGCTTATATACGTGTCGTCAGCGTAACGCGCGCGCCAGTCGACGCGGTGTCTGCGCGTTCATTCGCCACCACCTCATCGTTACCCAACACGAAGCTTAGATGTTACGGTGGCTGGGAAACGACCCCATGTAGCCATAGCGAGCAACGCGATCAAACTAAAGCCATATTGTGCACAGGACACTTTCATGATATATATATATACATTCAGTGACAAAGTTCAGTAGGTCCGGTACGCACAAAAAAAAAACCATTGTCAACGTTACGGCTGTGCCACGGACGGAACGTTAGACATAAAGGCGTTGTTTTTTCGTACGTGTACACGTTTGTTTTCTTATATATATATATATATATATATATATATATATATATATATATATATATATATATATATATATACAGAGAGAGACAGAGGCCATAAGTGGCACTAAGCCGCGGTGTAATCCACGCTCCCATATTGCGTAACTAGAGTGCAGAGGGGATGAATTCGAAGAGGAGAGATGATAGGCTCGTTTCACTGTGACAGTATTTTCGGTCTTTGCGACTTTTTTTGTCAGTTCTTTGCGAAACGTGCGTGTGCTAAGCGACTGGCGTTGCTTGCGTAAGTCATTGCGCAAAAACCTGCGCGACCTTGGCATTGACGTTCTGGCGCCGGAGGACGCGAACCGCGTGCGATCTTTTTTGAGTGCCGCGGTTGCGCAAAGCTCTAAAGAAAAAAAAAAAAGGATGAACGACTAAAGCAAAGGAAAATACAAAGTGATTCCGCCGATCTGTCTGCCGCTTCCCCTTGTCTCTCCGTACCGCATAGCTTTGTACTTTTTTTTTTTTTTTCAGCGGAAAGGTACGTGTTTTAGGCGGGAAATGGCGGCGCCGTCTTTTTAGGAGCGCTTAAGCGTTAGTGCGGTGTTTCAGCTCAGGTTATTTGTTATTTCATTGTTTGTTCCTTTTATGTAGTTTGTTGTTCTTTCAGGCATTAGCTGCATTGGGAAAGACCATAGAATTGAGGGCGCGTCGTGTCGTGAACCTGCGCAGATGTAATTGAGCTATTGGGAAACACGTACTTTAGCGCCATGTTTGTGG